>PITA01012455.1:0-61885 GCA_004023965.1 Spilogale gracilis | reverse complement strand
GCGCTCCTCCTGGCAGAGTGGCTTCTATTTCTGCTTCTGGTGAACAACCTGGTCTGGAGGCGCTCTCCTGGCTCCCAGCCTCTCCATCTCGTATTCTTTGTTCCCTTCTCTGGGACACTTTTCCCAACGCTTCAGTGGATCCATCTGTCCACACTTCCTGCCACCAGGACCATTCACCCATTCTTTCATGCAGCAGAATATAGGAAGCGCCCGGTGGCCGCCGCCATGTTCACCCAGCCTCCCCTTTTGGGGGTTCGCATTGGAGTGTTGTCTTCCTGAGCTTCTGGCTTGCTTTCTGGGGGCGGGGTCTGTTTTCGGTCTCTTCTACCTGGGCTGCGTCTCTCTGCCCCCTTGCTAGAGGCTGGTCTCCATGGTAACCAACTCATGAGGTTATAATTCTCTGGTACCGGAGCGTTGTTCTTTTGCATCTTTTTTCAGCAGTTGAGGAGGTCAAGACCTCACTCTCAGAGCGAGCCTCTACACAGGGAGGGGCTCTTTCCAGCCTCCCGGTTGGCAGCCTGTCACCGCCGGGCTGGTGCAGACGTTGTATTGATTTCTTCCCCCGCCCCCGCTCGTCGCTTCACTCCCGCACCTCAAAGCCACAACTCCTTTTGGATCGCACGACCTTGTCTGTGCCCCTGGGACCTGCGGCCTCTCTGGTCCCACGCAAGTCTGTAAAATCACCTTCCCTGGGGGGGGTCTGCGCGGCCCACGGGGTGGAGAGAAATGGGAGAGAAAGGCAGCGGCGTAAAAATAGAATCCATGCCCGCCCCTCTCGCAGCAGCTGCGGGGGTGGCAGCGGCGGCGGCGGCAATGGCGGCGGCGCTGGCGCCAGCAGCGGAAAAAAAAAATTTAAAATTTAAAAAGTCTCCTTGCCTTGCCGCGGGCTCCGCTGTGTTCCCTTTTCTGTCTCGCCCCGATTCAGGCCGTAATCAGCTGTTGTTCCTCACTCATAGAGCACTTTCGTTTGGGGAAGTTTGCTTTCAATGGTTCAGCTCTGCGGACTTCCTCCCCCACTCCCCTGTCTCTGGGGGCAAGCCTCCGGTCCCTCTTACTTGTTTCTACCTTTTTGCTGATGGTCCTTGTCTCCCATGGTGATCCAAAAGTGCGAAATATCACAGTTCAGGCTGATTTCATGGGTGTTCACGGTGGTCCTGTAGTGTTTTTTTTGCTGGAATTCAGCTTTCTTCAGGGAACTCCCCGACATGCGGTCACCTGGCCTTCCGCCATCTTGAACTCTCCTAATTTTTTTTTTGAGAGAGAGAATGAGAACATAAGTGGGGGGGCCTTCGTGGGGGGAGGCAGGAAGGAGAGAGAGAGAATCCCAAGCAGACTCCATGCCCAACATGGGGCCCAACATGGGATTCAATCTCATGACCTTGAGATCATGACCTGAGCCAAAATCAAGAGCCAGACACCACCTACCAAGCCACCCAGGCACCCGTGAAAGGAAACTTCTTAATCAAAAAAGATAATGGGGAAGAGAGGCAATTCACAGGGATGAAAAATGGGAGAAGAAAAAATGACCAGGAGAAAGTTAGTATTTAGGGATTTAATTAAGATAAACAATGAAGATAAAGTAGAAGGCAACAGACATTAGGGAGATAAAAGAATATTGATGGGGGACATGGGAAGCCAGAGGAAGTGGGGAGATAGGAAGATTGCTGCTTCTGTAGATTTGAGGTAATCATAGTGACCGAGAGGAGAAATGGTGATTAGAACATGGGCTAACACAGCAACTTCTTTCAAGACACGTCTCCAAAGGCAAAGGAGACAAAAGTGAAAATGAACTTCTGGGACTTCATTAAAATAAAAAGCTTCTGTACAGCAAAGGAAACAGTCAACAAAACAAAGAGGCAACCCACAGAATGGGAGAAGATATTTGCAAATGACACTACAGACAAAGGGCTGGTATCCAAGATCTATAAAGAACTACTCAAACTCAACACCCAAAAAAGAAGATGAATACATCAAAAAATGGGCAAGAGACATGAAGAGGCACTTCTCCGTAGAAGATATACAAACGGCTAACAGACACATGAAAAAATGTTCAGCGTCACTAGCTATCAGGGAAATTCAAATCAAAACCACACTGAGATACCACCTTACACCAGTCAGAATGGCCAAAATTAACAAAACAGGAAACAACAAGTGTTGGAGAGGCTGCGGAGAAAGGGGAACCCTCTTACACTGTTGGTGGGAATGTAAACTGGTGCAGCTGCTTTGGAAAACAGTGTGGAGATTCCTTAAAAAATTGAAAATAGAGCTACCTATGACCCTGCAATTGCACTACTGGGCATTTACCCCAAAGATACAGATGTAGTGAAAATAAGGGCCATATGTACACCAATGTTCATCGCAGCAATGGCCACAATCACCAAACTGTGGAAAGAGCCAAGGTGCCCATCAACAGATGAATGGATAAAGAAGATATGGTACATATATACAATGGAATACTATGCCTCCGTCAGAAAGGATGAATATTCAACTTTTGTAGCAACATGGACTGGACTGGAAGAGATTATGCTGAATGAAATAAGCCAAGAAGAGAAAGTCAAGTACCGCAGTGTTTCACTTACTTGCTGTGCATGAGGGGTAACCTGGAGGACAGTGGGAAAAGGAAAGTAAATGGGAACTAGGGTAATCCAGGGAGGGAAACGAAACAACAGAGACTTTGGACACAGAAACAAACTGAGGGACTTGGAGGGAGGGGGATGGAGGGATGGGAGAGCCTGGTGGTGGGTACTGGGGACACCTAAAGCGTGGAGCACTGGGTGTTGGGAATGGGGAATGAATCTTGGAACACTGGAAAAAAAATTAAGTAACAATTAAAAAAAAAAAAGGAAAGAAATTATCAGATGGTTTACTATTGGAGTAAAGTTCCAACTGTGGCATTATCATTTAAAACTCTAGTAAGTGATGTCTAGGCTGTTAAAAGGGAGATAAAATGGAATAAAATACTGCCACTCAAAAAAAAAACATAATGAAAAAACAACAACAACAACAACAACAAAAACACAAAGAAAACATAATGAGATACCACTTCACACACACTAAAATCAAAAAGTCAGATTATAGCCAGTATTGAGAATAGGGAGAATTCAAAACTCATATATACTGCTGGTGGAAATGAAAAATTGTATAACTGCTGTGAAAAAATTTCCCAAAGTTTAAACACAGAGTTATTTTATGCCCTAGTCTAGGTATAGGCCTCAGAGAATTGAAAACAAAAATCTACACAAAGTATGTATTTAAATGTTCATAGTAACATTATTCATAATAGCCAAAAAGTAGAATTAACCTGAATATTCACCAACTGAAGAATGGATAAATAAAATATGGTATATACATATATAATACACACACACACACACACACACACACAATGGAATACAATTTAGGCATAAAAAAGGAATGCCAATAACAAGTTACAAACCGATGAACTTTAAAAATATTGTGCTAAGTAAAAGAAACTAGTCACAAAAGACACATATGTTTATTATATATATACATATACATGTGTATATATATAATTCACAGAATAAGTACTATAAAGAGGTGGGAAGCAGATTAACAATTTCCTAGGGCTGTAGAGGTTGGAGAGATATGGTGGATGAGTAAATCCCAACGGTTTTGGCTTTTTGGGGGCATTGATGAGATATTCTACAACTGACTGTAGTAACAGCATTGTGCAACCACAAATAAACCAAAAATATGATCTATTGTATATCTTAAATATACAATACAATTAAATAAAGTGAATTGTATGGTAAATAACTATACTTCAATAAAGCTATTATTAAGAAAAAAAAAAGAACATGGGTCAAGAATTCACCTACTGGGATCTCCTTTTTTTTTTTTTTTCCCTTCCTTTCCAGGATTTCTGTACATTTAGAAACCTATATGATGCCAGATGATATCCTTTCTCTATAAAGCAATGGATCACAAATCCACAAATCTGCCTCTTTGCTAACAATTTCTCAGTATGATGCCGTGGAGACACATGAAACCATTGAGAGCAGAAATGTTTTGAAGCTATAGTCCTTCTCAGATATACACAAATTCCATCTCTGAAAATAATTCAAAAGAATAAGAAAAACAACCAGATGAAAGAATTTGCTTTTTCAGGCAGAGCAATTCCAGTCTTTGTCAGGCAATAAGAACAGGCAGGGACCACAGATGGCATGTTCTGGAAGCTATCATTTAACGAAGTCGATGCTTTCCCAATTGATCTAAGTGCCTTTTATGGTTGGCTATGAAGTGGACACCAAACATCACAGCAAGTTAATCCATTTGTCCTTTACATTGTACCATCTGCCACTCTATGAAATCTGAAAGAATTTTAGTGTTTTCCATAGCTGCCCTTTTCCCTTTCTTTTCTTAGGGCTCATCTTTCCTCTGTCCCTTCCCTCCATCTGACCAGAACAACAACTTTTGGTGTTGCCTCTGCCTCTTGGAAATTCTCCTCAGCTACTCGACCTAGCAAGCTTCTCAAAACCCTGTGCTCCTCAAACCATCCTTAGTTCCCGTAACTTGTTTGTTTGGCTATTACTATTTTAAATCAGTGCCATGGGACATATGCTATCTTTACTGAGTGATGGTTAGTGGAATGGCTCACACAAAATTTTAAAAAATTGCATATAAAAAAGAGTACACATAAACAAAGTAAATCATGATTTTTTTTAAGTTGCTATTAATCATACACAGCTAAGTTTTTTGGGAAACAACGTGGGGGAGTAGGAAAGTGTGAGCTTTAAGAATCAGAGAAAGCCTATTCAAGTGCCAGATCCAAACATTGGCTTTTCTGGTGGCCAGCTGTGCAACTTGGGCTGTTATTTACCCTTTTGGAATCCTAGCTTTTGCTGCTTTAAGAGAGGTAGAAACAAGGACTGCATAGCACTGGCAGGAGCTTAAGATGGCAATCTTTTTGACTATACCTTTCTCTTTAAAAGCATATTAGAAAATGAGATTCAAATTAAACCATTGCTTTAATTTGATTATTCTAGATTACCCATATGAAGTTAAAGTAATCTGCCCAGTTTTGAATAGGTAGATAAGATAAATAAAGTTGCAGCTAAAGCAATCATAACTTCTCTTTCTTGATTCAGAAGTCAGCTAATGCTATAAAAATAGATAACTCTCAAAGGGAAACTTGGGGCTGAATGAATGCTGGGTAAGCAACTGGAAGTCTGTTGTAAATCTCACCAACTCTGAGATGCATTCTGGTTCTGTTCTAAACCAGGGGCTCTCAAAATGCTACACATTACAGTCACCCAGAGAGCTCAGAATCACACTATCATACTAAATTGAACTCTACAGCAATAGAATCAGGCTCTCTAACAACACCACCCAGGAGATTCCAAAATATAGCCATGTTTGGAAACCAGAGCTTTAAGTGAGCCTTCTCTCAGAAAGTCAAAATGAAAATGAGTTACCCGAAGATCTTGTTAAAATATAGATTCTCATTCATTAGGTGTGGGGCAGGATTCTAGGATCTACCTCCCCCAAAACTCTTAAGGAATGCTGATGTTACTACTCTAGGACCCCACAGTGACAGCCAAGCTCTAACTTGAAACAATGGTTACTGTTCAATATCCACATGGATTGTCCAACACAGTTGATTTATATCCATTACGCAATATGAGCCCAAAGAACATATATCTCTTATAATTAGCCTTCACACATTCCCCCCCAAAAATTACCATAAAAAGTTAGCAAGAATCTGAGGTACATGATGAATTTCAAAGTCAAATATAAGTGAATTTGGTTGCATTCTTCCTGTGACTGCCCCTCTCCCGTGGTCAGGTATTTGCAGGTTACATACATGGAACTCAAACACTCTCTTTGCCAGGGCAAAGTTTTTGTCAAGCAAGTTTTCTTAGAAATCTGCACACTTCTCCCAGGGCTTTAGCTGGATTTCTAGATAAATGGCATTGATAGGGGCTCAGAGAAATGAAACCATCCAAGTTTGTTTTATACTGCAGTCTGGGGAAAGTGACCTGGTGTTTACATGAAGGAACTAATCCAACTTAGATTCAACTCCTCACATGTCCTGTGTCTTTGAAGTGAACAACATTTATGCTTTTGAGGCCATTTCCAATAGAACGTACCAATACAGTAGAGGGCAGAGTGCTGAATCAGCCACTGCAATGCTCCCTGATTGCTTTATAGCACAAGCCTTGGTTTATCTCTAGCAGGAAGTATGAGTCGTCGATAGCTGACTATTTACTGTATCAGCTTCTCTGCAGCCTTTAATCAAGCCAGGATCCCAGCATGGAAGTCCAGATCTTCACATCTTTCTAGTGGAAACATAGTCCTCCATAAATTCTCAATTCATAGAGGCTGTTTTCCTTGGAAAGTGCTGAGGGCAAGATTCTGCTCTCACAGAACTTTTCGGCCACAAAGGCACCATTTGCTGTTTAATCCATGAGGCCACCTACTTGAGGATGAATGCGGAGCTTAAAATGGGAAAGGCAAGAATTAAAATCGTTTCACTCCTGGCCCATTTACTGAAGTCTCTTCCAATTACGATCTTGCAGTCACTTCCTCTTTAAAGTTTATGCTAGTTAGAAAAATGCCTTGCCAAGAGAGGAGAGTAAGGAAAAAGAACACTTAGGGTAGGGGGGCCGGTGGGTTTCAGGGAGAAAGCTACATGGGTTTCTCCAAAAAATGACTTTCACCTTTCTAAAGCTCAATATTAAGGGCCCAATAGCGAAATGAACAATGAAAACTTGTGTACTAGGAATAGCAGTCATTAACAAACAATAGTAGAGTTGGTTTCACATTTTACCCCTTTTTCTGGGCCAGAGATGATTAACCAGGAGTTCCTGGGCAGGTAAATGGTCCCTGGATGGATTCTTGGAGATATACTGAGCTCAGAGTTTAAGTACCAAAGTATGTACATATAGCATTTATTTTTCCTGGGAAAATTTCCATAGGTTTCCTCAAATCTTAAAATAGTTTGCAGATCTATGAACCAGAAAACAGTAAGAACTATTGATTGATTCATTCAGAAAGTCTTTACTCCCTACTCTATGTCACTCACTGTTCCAGGCCCTGAGAATATAGCAGTGAACAAAACAAGTACCTCTATCTCCTAGAAGCTTACATTCTTGTGAGAGGGTAGGAACAATGAATAAAGTAAGTATGAGACAGCATATTTGATGGCAATGAATGCTACAGAAAAGAATAAAGCAGAGAGGAGGAACAGCAGAAGCCAGTGTTTGGGTGTGATGACTTAAGATCATATAGGCAGGGTGGGTCTTACCTAATAGGTGCCATCTGAGCAAAGAACCAAGGGGTTAGAGCAGTAAGTCATGAATATATATGGAGCAAGAGCCTTCCAGACAAAGAGAACTGCTGATATCAAAGGCACTGAGACAGGAGAATTCCTGACCAGTTCCAAGTAGCAAGGAGGCCAGTGTGCCCCAAGCCGAGTGAGGGAGACAGCAGGGAATCGTACCAGGGAATGAGGGGAAGGGAACACAGGTGTGGCAGCTACAGGCCATTGTAATGACTTCAGCTTTTACCAAACATAAGACAGAAAATCATGGGACAGTTTTGAGAAGGAGCGAGTTCTTCTGCCTTATGTTTTTTTAAGGATCCCTGTGGCTACTGTATTGAGACTAGTTCTGGAGAAAGGATAGCAAATGCAGAAGCAGGGAGAGCCATTTGGAGGTTTAGATGAGAAATGACAGAAACAATAGTGATGGGAGATGTTGGGAAATAGTTAATCCTACATATATTTTCAGAGTGGAGCCAACAGGATTTGCTAATGGATCACATATGGAATATGAGAGGGGCAAAATCTCCAAGATTTTTGAAATCAAGCACCAAATGGGGGTTGGAGGAGTTTCCTCTGATGGATGTGGACGCATTAGGAAGGAAGGGCTGACTGAGATTTCACTCTGAACTATGTTAAGTTTCAGATGCCAATAAAATATCTAAGTGTTGATGTTCCTGAGTAGGTAGTTGGACATAGGTGTATGGAGTTCAAGGGAAAGGTCTGGGATGAGGATATAAATTCAGAGTTGACAGCACACAGGTAATATTTTAGGCCTAACCCTGGATAAGATCACTCAGCGAGTGGGTGTAGACAGAAGTCAAATTCAAAGACTGAGGCCTGGAGCACTTCGGAGTTGAGAGATCAGAGAGGTGAGGAGGATCCCACAAAGACGGGAATGAGTGATCAGTGAAGAAAGAAAAAAACAGGAACTGGTGGAGTTCTGGAAACCAAGCAAAAAAAAGGGTTTCAAGGAAGGCAAAGTGATCACATGTGCCCAAGTTCTGATGAGTAAGAGGTGAACTAACAGGTGTCCATTGGATTTGGGAATGTGGTAGTTGTTACTGACCTTCACAAAGTGGATTGGGGTAGAAGCCTGACTGGAGAGACTTCAAGAGAGAATGAGGGAGGGAAAAACAAACAAAAAACAAAACTGGAAACAATTTATCCTTTAGGGAATTTTGTTACCAAGGGGACAAAGAAATGGGAGAAGAGCTAGAGGAAAACTGAGGTCGAGTTATATGTATGTATCACATAAGTTTGTATGTACATGTGAGAGAAACTGGAGAACATGTTAGTACATCAGTGGGAATGATCCACTCCCACAGAGAATGTCATTTAGGTTTCTTCACAGACCTTACTTACCTTCTTCTCTTTCTGGTTTTTGACTGATTTATTTTTAGCCAAAGTACCAACTGTTGCTAAAGAAAAATTCACTGCCTACACTTGCAGTAATTCATTTTACTGGTTCAAAACACTTGTGATCGGAAGTGGCTTCAAGTTCTCTTTTTCTTTTTCTTTTTTTTTAATTTATTCTTTTTTTTTAAATTGTTACTTAAAATTTTTTTTTCCAGTATTCCAAGATTCATTCCCCATTCCCCACACCCAGTGCTCCACGCTTTAGGTGTCCCCAGTACCCAGCACCAGACTCTCCCATCCCTCTACCCCCCCTCCCTCCAAGTCCCTCAGTTTGTTTCTGTGTCCAAAGTCTCTGTTGTTTCGTTTCTCTCCCTGGATTACCCTACTTCTTTCTTTTAACTAAGTGTGTGACTATGGTAAGTTTGCTTTATCCTTGTACCCTTTTATCTTCAATACAGGCTGAGTAGATCTAAGAAATAGTAACATACACACACATATTTCTTGGCAATCCATAAAAGCAGCAGCATTCTGGAGACAAGTGACACAAAACCAGAGAATGATCAAACTTCCTAATTATATAATCACTTTCATTGTTTTTCTCTGCAGACTTAGAACATTGAGGATTTTTCATGTTGTTTTTATTGAACGTCACCAGATGTAAAATGACAATGTCCATCAAAGGGTATACACAAAGTTCACTTAATACATGGATGATCTTAAGAGAGCATCCTTCTTGCCCCATTCCAATGGATACCATTAATGAAAATTATAAATTCACCTAGGCCAGAAGAATATTTAAAAAATATAAATCCTAAGATATGACTCAGTGTTATGTGTTGAATTGTGTTCCCACAAAGGATAACGAAGTCCTAACCCTCAGCACTTGTGAATATGACTTTATCTGGAAGTTGAGTCTTTGCAGATGACCAACTTAAGGTCATGAGAATGGCACCTAATCCAACATGACTGTGCCCTTACAAGAAGGGCGAAATTGGACACAGAGGCAGACATGCATAGACTGAAGATGCTATGGAGACACAGAGAGAAGGCCATCTATATGCTGAGGAACAGTGAGGCTACGAGAAGCTATAAGAGCAAAATAGAATGTATTCTCCCTTAAGCCCTCAGAAGGAGCCAGCCCTGTTCACAACAGGGCCAAGAACTTGATCTCAGATGTCTGGCCTTCAGAACAGAGAGACAATAAACTTCTGTTATTTCAACTGTTCAGTTTATGGTGTTTTGTTATGGCAGCCTTAGAAAACTAACATACTAGTAAATAGGATTTATTGTGTGTGTGTTTTTTTTAAGATTTTATTTATTTGACAGAGGGAGAAACACAGTAAGAGAGGGAACACAAGCAGGGTGAGAGAGGGAGAAGCAGGCTTCCTGTTGAGCAGAGAGCCCGATGCCGGGCTGGATCCCAGGACTCCAGGATCCTGACCTGAGCTGGAGGCAGAGGCTTAAGGACTGAGCCACCCATGTGCCGTGGATTTATTGTGTTTCTTAAACATTAAACAGGTAAACAAAAACATACAAACAAAATCATGGTGCTCTGCATTTTTTTTCTTAATTTGAAACTTTGTACAAAAGGCAAAAGTTGCAGTTGTTTTTTCCAGGTGTATTAAGCATTTTATTTGCTTGAAACAGCTACGTATACAAGCAGAGAGAGGAGGAAAACCCTGTCAAATAAAATTTATCATTATATTTTGGCTGTTAATTTCAGAATTACCATGACTTCTTGCTTCCTGGCAAAGCCAATATGGTAATACTGCCAATTAGCTCTTAGAGCAGCAGTTTTGTTTATTTATAAGGAGAGCTGACTTCAAGTTCTACTTGACCAAATTCATCAGAAGGAATTACAGTGCTTGGAGACTTAATTTTATATTCCTAACCTTTGCTGTGATAGCCAACTCTGGGAGGTACCATTTGTTGATTTTTTAAAAATATTTTTACAGAGAGGTAAATTCATGTATTATAAAATGCAACCAAAGTGTTTAATCCAAAGGTCTTTAGTATATTCACAGAGTTGTGCACCATCCTTACAATCTTAAGTTTAGAATATTTTATTATCCCAGGAGGAAACCGTTACCCAAAAGCAGTCACTCCCCATTTCTCCCCTAGCCTCAGCCACAGACAACTGCTCATCTACTCTCTGTTTACAGACATGACATTACTCTTCTGGATAGTTCATTTAAGTGGAGTCATACAACATGTGGTCCTTTCCGATGGGCTTATTTCATCTACCATAATATTTTTTTAGGTTCGTCTATGTTGTAGCATGCATCAGTAATTTACTCTGTTTTATTGCCAAATAATAATCCATTGCATGAATATACATTTATTTGCCTATTCATCAGTTTATGGACATCTGTGTTCTCTTCATATTTTGGTTATTGTTAGTAATGTCATTTTGCACGTCTTTGTAGAAGTCTTTTGTGTGGACATATGCTTTTATTTCTCTTGGATTATACCAAGGAATGGAATTACTGGGTCGTATGGAAACCATATTTAGCAATTTGAGGAACTACCAAACTGTTATCCAAAGTTACTGCACCATTTTACATTCCCATCAGCAATGAATGAGGGTCCCAATTTCTTCACATCCTTTCCAACACTGATTATTGTCTATCATTTTATTATAGCCATTCTATTGGGTAAAAAGTAGTATCTCATTCTGGTTTATATTTACATTTTTCTAAAGACTAGTGATGTTGAGCATCTTTCAAGTACCTATTTGTCATTTGCAGGTCTTCTTGGACAGATGTCTATTTAAATTTGCAGTATTAAAGAAAAAAAAGTCTTTATCTGAAACCCTTAGAAATGCCACAGTGATAAGTATCTTCAATATGCTAATGAAAGACTGGTGGCTGGGAGGCCCTAGATTGCCTGAAGATCAGAACTGATCCCAAGAAAGACCAGGGAATGATTAAAAGGTTGGAATTTTCAGCCTCATTCCTCACCTCCCTTAAGGGTAGGGGTGCTGGAGGCTAAATTACGATGATTTTAATCCTATCTATGTTTTGTAACCTTCATAGCAAGCCCTAAACAGTGAAGTTCACAGAGCTCTTGAGTTGGTGAACTCATCCTTGTGCCAGGAAAACGGTGTACCCCAATTCCACAAAAAGATAGAAACTGCTTTATTCAGGACTCTTTGGGATCTTTTCCTGTGAACCTCTTCATCTGGCTGTTCATTTATATCCTGTATACTAAACCAGTAAATGTTAAGTAAAGTGCCTTCTTAAGTTCTATGAGCCATTCTAGCAAATTACCAAATCTGAGGAGAGGGTTGTGGGAACCCCCAATTTAGAGTGGATTTGTCAGAAACATGGGTGACTTGAGACAGACAACTGGTATCTGAAGTGGAGGCAGTCTTATGGGACTGAGTCCTTTAACTTGTAGCTTCTGATGTTATCTCCAGGCAGAGTGTTAAAATTGAATTAAATTGGTGGATACCCAGTTGGCGTCAGAGTGGAGAACTTGTCAGTGTTGAAAGAGCCCCACAAAGTCTTTGTCTATTTTATAACTGGTTATTTATCTTATAATGGTTAAGTTCATAACAGTTCTCTATATATTCTAGACATGTCTATTATCAGATATATGACATGCCATGCAAATTTCTCTCCCATTGTGTGGGCTATCTTCACTGTCTTGATGGCATCATTTGAGGCTTAAAAGTTTTTAGCTTTGATGAAGTCTAACATGTATTTTTTTTCTTTTGTCACATATGCTTTTGGTATATCTAAGAAACCATTTCTTAACCCAAAGTCACCAAAGTTTATTATTGTGCTTTTTTCTATGAGTTCTATAGCTTTAACTCCTACTTTGAAGCCTATGATTCATTTTGATTTAATTTTGCATATGATATAAGGTAAAGGTCTATTGATTATTTTAAAATTCTCCCATTTAGCTTCTAAATCACTGCTAACAAGAAAGTCAAATATGTGTAACTTGGCCCCCAAATCCTATATGCAGTTGTCATCAAGAGGAATCACATAAGCCAGTTTTATGTCTTGCAACCAGAGATAGAATGAAAATCTAAGCTTGAAGTCAGGAAACTGTGAGTGATCACCATTGCATGGCTAAAGGTCTATATATCACACTGATACATTCAACTTTTCTTGTTGGTTCTCTTTAATGAGTTCTCCATCCCCCTTCCAGTGGAGAAATAGGAAGATCAAAGAAAATTATGAATAAAGAAGTCCTTTGAAAAGTGGACTATTCCTTAGAATTGGCTATTCACAACAAACAGAGTTTTGCCAAAGGCCTCTCTTAAAACCATAATACTGTAGGCAGCAAAAGGCCACACACAGGAGGCTTCACTGAAAATTACTCCTTCACTGATCCTTCTCTACAAGGCCTGCACCAACAGAGAGTTTCGAGAAGCTCCTTCCCTAGAAGATGCTGATGTAGAACTATGTTTGAGAATCATAGGTTGTACTGACCTAACAACGGTACTGCTCTGTGAATTGCAGTTGTTATTCACATCCAAAAAGAAGAGCAAAATAGTGACAGGTGTAGCCTAGCTTTAAATGATAATTATTGCACGAAACAGGTTAACTTTGTCAGTCAAAAGAAGAAAAAGACCAAAAAAAAAATCTTATTCACTTTCCCTTAAATTACCTGTGTGTTTGGTGAAAAGCATCATACACTTTGTAAGCACAACAGCGGACATTGACAAGAAGCTATGTTAATAACCTGGTGGTACCCCAATGTAAAGATATTATCCTTAATTAATAATGTCTTGGAAATCAGCACCCCAAGGATAAAAGAGACTCACCAATGATTATTGTGATAGAAAACATCAAGTTCAAACATCTCAGAACTGTTCTAACCCAAATCCCGGGGGTCAAATTCATACCTCGTCTCATCTTTGATTCTTCCAGAATGGTTTGATTCCATACTTCCTTCTGATGCTCTTATTAAGATTGTCAACCTCTTGGAGACAGAGTCTAGCTTTACTCTTCTTTTGCATCTCCAGTAGCACCCAGCCCATGGTAAGCATTTGATCCTCAGGGGCCAACTGACTGAAGCAGCAGGTACAAATATAGCTCATTGTCCAACCCATCAGGTTATAAAAGGGAATATACAACTTATTTTTGGAGGAAATTATGACTTCTAAATACATATTGGAAGAGGGAATTGCAGGTTTTGCTACAGAGTGGGGTTAGAACTTACCAAAGTATCCATGTCAGCTGGTGTAGAATGTATCTGCAGAGCTGGGTTATGGTATTTTGTTTTTTCTTAGATGGTTGAGTCTGTAAAGATATCCCCTCCCCCATGTCAATCCATTGGAATAAAAATAAAACATTCTATCTGTTGAAACCTGTGACATAGGCCCCATTCATTAATACACAAGCTAGCTCAGTGTCATAACCCATCCAGCTGCACCTCAATTTCTAAATCATGATTTGGGGATTACTATCTAGCCATTAAATGTTCTATCCCCTGCATCTGCAAAACAGAGTTGATTAGCACACGCAAGACACACACACACACACACACACACACACACATACACACACACACACACACACATTATTAGCGAACGTGGTTTGTTTTTTGAGGATGTGGAAAAATCCACCACAGGTCAGCCCTGGCACTCCCTCATACACACTTCCATGGAAATGTATCTCTTCAGCTACCGGCCAACAGAGAACAAATACCATTCACTGTGCCATTCTGGTATGAAGTACAGTGAAGTAGACTCATCAGAAATATACTAAAAATAGCCAGCTCTGATTGTAATCAGGGGTAGACTGTTCATATTAATGTTCTGTTTTGCTCTGAAATTTTTCCCTCAGTTTTTCTTATGCCTTTAGACCCTGTTCTTTCCAAAAATTATAGAGTTGTCTATCCTGCCTGGTGATTTGAATTCTAACCACAAGCTTAGATCTCTCAAATCATTAGGCAAACCACCAAGACTGCAGTAAGTTGGCACCACTCATGTTCTTCTGTATGTTGATCATTTAGAGTTTTCATTAGGGCATTTGGACCTCTTTGGCAAAAAAAGGAGCAGCTTCCACACCAGCCAGTGGTACTTGCAGGTCTCTGGAGTTGGCCAGGCTTAGACGTCAAGAGAGAAGGCCTAAATGTGTGCTTTTTAAGTGCAGGGTCAGTACCAATGGACTTGCACCCAACACAACCATGACACATTCATATGGCACTGTTAGAGCCAGCAACTTGATTTTATTTGCACTGCTCTCCCATTCCTCATTTTGGACCATCTGCCTTGGCTGAAGGCCCAGCTCTTTGAAATGTTCTGTTTTCTCTAAAATGGTTTTCTGGATCACCCACAGAAAGACTTCCAGAATATTCCCTTTCCATTCTTTCTCCCTCCCCCTTCTCTGCTTTAAAAACAAGCTTTCATACCATTCCAATTTTATTGCTGCCCATAAATTCTGCTCCAGGAAGCTGGCGGCGGTATGGGGCTTTGGCTGCCTTGGGCCTGCCACTGCCCCCTGCTCTGACCAACAGACCTCCCATGGTGAGGCGGATCTGGTTACTAGAAGGGACTGCACCAAGTGCTGCTATGATTAATCTTTACCGTCTGGCATGAGGGATTGTCAGTTAAAATGCTTCAAGATTCTCATTGCTGTTGGTACAGAGTTCCCCACCATGATAGTAGTAATGAACCACTAGCTACCCACAGCTTCAGTCACCAACATTTCCCAATTGTCTTTGTTTCTCCTTGGTACAATAAGGTGCCTATGTGTATGTGTGCACACCCTCATGTGCATGTGTGTGTGTGTACTTGCATGTGTGGGAGCAGGAGCTCCTCATATACTCTGCAGGATGTGGGAAGGAAGCTGGGGAAGAGAGTGTGGAATATCATTCTTCAGCATCTGTCTCTCAAAACTGCTCTAGTTTTTTTGTTTTTGTTTGTTTATTTTTTGTTTTGTTTCCATAGAAGCAAAAGGGGTATACGGAGGGGGGAGACTGTAGTCAGAGAGAATATTCCTACAGCAGAAGCAAAGAACTCATGACTTGTTTTGTCCCTTTTTCTTATGTTGCTCCCCACTCAGTTTGATATTTCCAGGTTATGTGCCTTTTTGAGATGCAGAGTGGGGATGAGAAGAGGCAGGTGGGGTGCTGTGCACAGGTATATACTGAGCTAGGAAGGATGCTAAAATTTCTACAAGACTCTGTGACCTTTGTGTATTCCAGTTGAGTATTTCTAATCCTCTCCCACTCCCATACATTTGCCTTGACTTCAAGACTTATATCTCTCATAATATTAAAGAATGTGCATAGAATTTCCTCTTAGCAACCACTTAAACACAGGACCTTATAAAACCTACTTTTAAAACTATAGCTTGGGGGCACCTGGGTGGCTCAGTTGGTTAAGCGACTGCCTTTGGCTCAGGTCCTGATCCCAGAGACCAGGGATCGAGCCCCACATCGGGCTCCCTGCTCGGCGGGAAGCCTGCTTCTCCCTCTCTCACTCCTCCTGCTTGTGTTCCCTCTCTTGCTGTGTTTCTCTCTATCAAATAAATAAATAAAATCTTTAAAAACAAAACCAAAAAACTATAACTTCATGTCACATAAATCCACTTCCTGTAAAAAAATGTTTCTGAATAAGCAAGTACACCTTTTAGCACAAATGAAGGACTCTTTAAAAAATGTAACATGTCTTACAATCTTTGAAATGGAAAAAGCAAAGCAGTATAGGGGTTTAAGATACACAAATGTATGTATTTATAAAACTCATGTTCATTTCACTGTGTATAAATATTGGATTAAAAGTAATGGCAAGCAAATATCAAACTCTAGGAAAAGATCTGCATACTGACGTAGACAGGGGTGAAGTATGTTAATGTCTGCAACTTACTTTGAAATGCTTCAAAAATAGGATGAATAAATATGTGATACAGCAAATATAGTAAAATAGCTTACTGTAAAATTGAGGCAGTGGTTATACTGATGATCACTGTATTTTTTCAACTTTTCTGTTTGTCAAACAGTTTTCATAATAAAGTGCAGGTATAGCATCAGAGTGGCACAGCACTTAGAATTAAATTTGGATCCAACTCCCAACTATAGAGTGGACTATAAAACGTGGTCAAGACCTTAACTTCGAAGAACCTCGGTTTCCCCATCTACAAAATGAGACTCTCAGATGTGTTTTTTTGTGTGTCTAATAACCTATTATTTTATGAAACAAGCATGGATTGAATGGTCAGAAGCCTTCAATTCATAGGAATCTTGGGCTCTCATTTATTGGTCTTACCAGTAGTAGTCCAATTTATGTAGTCCAAAGGAAACACTGAAAATCCTATTATCCAACATTTTACCAATTGGAAAGCTCTAATGTGCCTTTCCAATCATCTCATCTCTCCCAGTGCAAACTTCTCATCTGATGCCAAGTGCAGATGCCAGAAACACGGTGGGTGGGAATAACCAACCTCTCCAAAACTAGGGCTAGCAAAGATTGGTCTGGATAATTTGAGAGAAAACAATTAGACTGCTGGCCCATGGTGTGCTACCTAAACTATTTTGATGCGACCATACCTCCCTGCCCTTTCAGAGCCCACAGCTCTGGAGTCCAATATCCAGGCAGAACCGTCAGCCACCTACAGGGTAGGTATCTGGGGCTATCTGAAGGTGGGTCTTCCTCCAAAATCCCCCTTGTATCCCCCAAACCTCAGTCTGTATTCCCAGGTCAAAATAGCTGTTATTATGAGTTCATAATATGACTGAAGGCTGGTTTTCTTTATTTTCTTTCTTTTTTTTTTTTTTTAAGATTTTATTTATTTAACAGAGAGAAACACAGCTAGAGAGGGAACACAAGCAGGTGGAGTAAGAAAAGGAGAAGCAGGTCCCTCGCAGAGCAGGGAGCCTGATGTGGGCCTCAATCCTGGGACTCTGGGATCCTGACCTGAGCCAAAGGCAGATGTTTAATGACTGAGCCACCCAGGAACCCCTGAAGGCTGGATTTCTTATTAAAAATACAATTCCTAGAGGGATGCCTGGGTGGCTCAGAGGGTTAAGCCTCTGCCATCAGCTCAGGTCATGATCCTGGGGTCCTAGGATCAAGTACCACATCGGGCTCCCTGCTCGGCGGGAAGAAGCCTGCTTCTCCCTCACTCCCCCTGCTTGTGTTCCCTCTCTAGCTGTCTCTGTCAAATAAATAAATAAATAATCTTAAAAAAAAATACAATTCCTAGAGTGGATAACATATTCAACTACAGCAACCATTCATACCATATCATTAATGACTATCTTAGCTCATTTGGGCTGCTATAGCAGAATAACACAGACTGCGTGGCCTATAAACAACAGAAATTTATTTCTTACAATTCTGAAATCTGGTAAGTCCAAGGATCAAGGCACTGGTGGATTCAATGTCTGATGAGACCAGCTTCCTTGTTCATAGATGGCCATCTTTTCCTCTTTCCTCACATTATGGAAGGAGATAAGGGAGGTCTCTGGGATCTCTTTAAGACAGGCACTAATCTCATTCCTGAGGGCCACACCCTCATGACCTAGTATCCTCCCAAAGGCCCTAACACCTAATACCATCATAGAACTATTAAGATTTAATGTATGAATTTTGGGGTATACAAACATTCATTCATAGCAAAAACCTTTAAATCCTTTCTAGATATTAATACTGGAAAGAGAACAAGTGCTATTATGAGCATTTTCTCACCTCCTGCATTACTCTTGTAACCTCATACCACAGCCAGACCTTGCCTTGTAGCCTGAAATGGAACCAATACATAAATCATCCTTAATAAGCCCACCTGGAAGCTATTTAACCTATCTTTTATTTATTCCCTTCTTCCTTAATTCATTCAACCACCTAAAGGTTATTAAGCATCTCTAACTTACAAGGAACTATGCTAGCTTCAGAGTGGGGAACAAGACAAATATGGCCCTTGCCATTGAGGAAGTGGCATTCTCACATGGTGATATGGAACTTCCCTGAGTTTAACACTGACAGTCTCACGTCCTGAGAACCTGTAGTCCTGGGCAGATCACGACAGATGGTCACCCTAGTCTTCTGTATAAAGTATACTATGAGTTACAATGCAATTATAATTGTTTGAGGATTGCAAAGGTGCTCTGAGTGTGTATCTCTTAACCTGTGGAGTCCTAGAAAGCTCCTCTAAGGTCATGGGCATGTGAGCTAAGATTTAAAGGAGACTGAGAGAATTCCACGTAAAGAAAAGCCACACTCAAAAGCTGTGAGGTCAAAAGGAGTGTGGTGTGTTTAAGAAACATAGGGTGACTTTATGTCTTTGTTTGCCTGGGCCTGCCCTGGTTAGAGCCTGTTGTCCGGGCCTGATTCTAAACTGTGCCCTCCAACCCCCTCTGTCTTGGTTTGGAAAATGACTACAGGTTGATCCCAAAGAAACCGCAAGTTGTCCAGATGACCAGAACAAAGGGGTTAAGGGGAGCAAAGGAGGCTATTGAGGTGGTAGAAAACCAATCATTTAGGGTCTCGGGGGAGATGCACAAGCTATGAGACATGACCGTAAGAAATACGGAAGAGTGGAAGAGTCATACACAGAGAAGTAGCATGATCACATGTGAATATGAATTTCAAAGAGCACAAATACAGGTGTGGATGTGAGATCCATTTAGCAGAGCTTCAGTTGTGATCCAGGCCAGGGATGACAGTGGCCTAGATTAGGGTGGAAGCATCAAAAAGGGAGCTAAGTAGATAATTCAAAAAGATATTTAGAAGGAATAATTGACAGAATTCAGCCTAATGGCTGTAAGGTCCAGGCAGAGGGAGAAGGGTTGCTATGTTAGGCCACACGGGATGGAGAGGTGGTAAGATAGGTAAGGGGGTTAGCGTCTACAAAAAGAACACTAGACATGGAAGAGCCGGAAGGGTTTAAAGACCATAAAAATTAATTCCCAGTTGGTCTGAATGAACACACCAGTACAAAGTTCAGCAAACTGTTTCTATAAAGGGCTAATAGTAAAGATGAGGCTTTGTATGCCATATGCTATCTGTAGCAACTTGTCTTCTCCCTCATTTTAATGAATAAGCAACCACAGACAATGTGTAAACATATGGGTATGGCTGAATTCCAAGGAAACTTGATTTATGGACACTGAAATTTGAATTTCATATAATTTTCACATGTCACAAAACATTTTTCTTTTAATTTTTTTTCAACCCTTTTAAAACATAAAATCATTCTTAACTTGCAGGCCCTATAAAAACAGGCAGTGCCTGAATTTGGCTTTGGATTGTGGTTGACCAAACCCTGGACCAATATCTCCATTTCCCTAACATGGAGTATAGCATAGTTTCTTATCATATTCTCAAGCAGAATTATGAAAAAGCTCACCCCAAATGCTTTCCCTTTCTCCTTGTCTCTAGAACAAGGAAAACATTTATAGTCCCATTATGTCTGATCGCTAATTCATCTTTTTTAAAAGGCTTCGATTTTCTTTTTTGATGTTTTCTTTTTCTTCAATATTTTTGGGGGGGTCTTCCTCTCTTTCTACTGTTCCCACTTAAGGCTCCTTTTTTTGGTGCAAGTTTGTTTGCTCACTAATAAATTTTGCTTTTACTACCAGAAGCATTACTGAGTTGGACATTTTTAGTGAGGATGCTGAGATATCTCTAGTTTTTGTTGATGACTTGCCTTTTCATACTCATAGACAGTCTTAGACCTTCCTAAATGAAGGACTGATGTCTACACGGCATGACCTACACCTGGCACAATCTATTAGCAATTAACAGCCAGGACAGATAGACAACCAAGATCCAGAGGCTGCCAGCTTCACGGGAGGCAGGGGCCACCTTACGCTGTTAATCATACGCACAGCATTTTTTTTTTTATTGAAGAACAATTAACATATACTATTGTATTACGTTAAGGTATACAACATCATGATTCAATATTTATGTACATGATGAATGGTCACCACCATAAATCTAATTACCATCTTTCACTGTATAAAGTTGTGCAGGCAGTCAGCTAGGCCAGGGCCCACCCCTGCCCACCAGTGTGTCCGAAGCACAGGATTTAATCTATCAGTGCCTCTCCACTGGTATCTGAAACTCTGCACTAGTCATAAATAGTTTAAGAGAAATACTGTGCCATATGCATGATAATTTCTAAAACTCAACTAAGACACATCTGTGAGAAGGAGAGTAACTGTCATTCTTGTTTGTTTCGTTATAGAGCAGTTAGACCCAGGCTGGCCGTCCTCCCTAAATAAAATCCACCTCACCAAAAATGTGTTTGTGCAGAACAGGCTTGTGTCCAGCAGCACCCTTACTCCTGTCTAGTATATCTCTGTATGGAATGACACCTCGAATCAACATCTGCCCAAATGCACAGATTACAAAATGAAAGAAAATTTGATTCAGCAAACAGAAGAATTGGAATAGTATCAATGGAACCTTTTTATTTACTTTTTATCTTCCTCCAGAGCTAGACAAGGTGTAACTTATGACAACCTGGCCAAGATTTTAAAGGCTAGGAAACTCTTGATGCTATGAATGTAACAGGGAATAGGAAGGCAAAATAGGGACATTCACGGGATTGTCAAGCCAGCTCAAAGCAGCCTGTCATAGGGTGGGGATGTCCCTGCCCTTTCAGTCTTTCATGTTAAAAAAATGTTCAGCATTGCTCTGGAATACAATCTTCTATCTGGGAGGCAGCAGCAGAAGAAATGGGGGGGTTGAGAGGGCATAGGAGCATAGTGATCAACATGCAGGATGCTTCACCCTGCCTTTCCCAGCACAGGGAACCCCTGTGAAGATGACCAGCAGTTGAGGTACTATCCAACAATCTAAAACTGGGAGTCTTGACTATCGGAAAACTAGTGCTTTGTTGTGCAGCCCTATTTCCTCATTGACCCATCTCTGCCTTTGGCTTCTTAGGCATGTTGCAGGCCCAGTTGGAGAGTATTTAAATCCACAAGTCTCAGTGGTATTAAAATGAGCCCTGGCAACAGACAGAGGGATAAGGATTGAGAAGATAGCAAGCGCACGACCTGCCACATGCGTGCATCTGGGGCGATACTGGTGCCCACCCAGGGTGGGCGTTCATGTGTGATGCGTTCTGGGCTGCTCTGCATTTGGTTCACCTCAGTTGTCACAGGCTCAGCCTTGTCAGATAAAAGGCCCACACTTCTTTGGTGCACCCTTCACTGGTCCATGGAAATGGACTGTTTTCACAAACTGCTAATACTGAAAGCCTTCAGTGGACAGAGCCAGGGGAAAAAAAAAAAAAACAAAAACAGTTTAAAGGCATGTTCTGAATTTGCTAATAAGCATGCCAGTCCTCTTGGAATCAAAATAGAATTTTTGATGAAGTACCTTGTGGCAAATTTGAAATATTAGCCCGGGGGCCCCAACAAGACATAATTCACTCCACTGGTGAGAACAAATCTCATTTCCACATCCATTCCTCTAAACTCATTACTGACCCAAGGGAAAATGTTAGCCTAGAGCAAGTTTTAATAAAGACACTGGTGGAGTTGTTGCTATAGTACTAAATGCAATAATGAGCAACAAGGCACTTTGTGGCAATGGACCCCTGGACCCGGAGAAACCCCAGAAGGCAGCTTCTGAAGGTTGAAAACTCCACCCAGAGCAGAACACATCTAAAAAAGATTTCCTTACTTTAGGTGATAATTTGTCATATAAGACTCATTCTGGCTTAAATGGTCTGATTGTCTGCTTGCCTTCAAATGAAAAATAGCTGAGAATAACTGATTTCAAATTAATTTTGACTTAAAATATATAAAAAAAAGAACTGGGCAGATGCAGGCAGGGACTTAAAAAATAATAATAACTTTGGGGACAGAAAGACCTAGATTCACATTTCAAATCCAGGACAAATTTTATTCCCTCCTCTGGACTCAATTTCTGCCACTAGAAGTATGTGTTTAGCTAAGCATAAGTTATCCATGGGCAGAGTCCATGTCTTTACGTACTGTTTGCTGGTACAGTCCTGCAGGCCTTGTCATACAGCATGCTCAATAAACATACATTAAATGATTCCACTTTCAATGATTGTTATAAAAATTAAGAGAGCTCAGATTTCCATCACTGTTGGCAACTGGCTTGGCACAAGGTGATTACACAACAAATTCAGAACAAATTCACTGCTGCTGTGAGGCCACTGTGGAAAGGCCACAGGGAGAGCTTCTAACAAGAAACCCAACCAAACTGAAGAGCTCTGCCAGCAGGAAGGGGCCAAGTGCAGGGGAGGTCTAGGCAGGGTAACATTGTAGAATATGTGAGGAAAAGGGGAGACAGGATACCTTGCAAATTGCAAGAGGATATTTTAAAAGGACCAGAGCCAGTAATGACAGTTAAGGAGCCAAGCTTGCTAATCGATCCTCAGGTTTCACAAGCAGAATGGAAGGTTTCTCTAGGTTGCCAGAGTATGCCTATGTCAAGCAGGTAAAGTCAAATAGAAAACCAAAGCAGGTTTCTAGAGAATCCACATCATCAGCTATTAGGAAAGAAGCAAACGGTGCCTGGAAAGGTAACCTGTCCTAACTTCTCTGTCCTTCAGTCCCACCACATCCTAACACATGCACCCCTTTTGGTCTGGCCAATATGTTGCCAACGTTTTCTGTGACCATGTGAGGACTTCCTCATTCCCTTGGGCCTCCACTGAAAGCTTGTATCTGCCACACAAATTTCTATAGAAAGAATGAATACAACTTTCTCGTCGTTATGAAGGGGTGGGGAAAGAGAAACAAGGGAGATGAGCACATTGTAGCACAATGGGACTATTCTGCATCTCCTCTTAGTCTTTACCACAGCCTTTCATTTGTTTCCATTATGTGAGCACTTTTCTCTTACTCCTTATTTCCTCAAACAAAACAGTAGTTCTCCAAAGCAGGAACTTCCCCTTGGTGCACATCTCCATGGGCTCATTACTCACCCGCATGACCCAATGAACACCTATCAAATAAAGGGTGACAGGAAATTAGCGGTACCTGCTTTACATGACATAGACAGGAGCAAATGGCCTTTTGCAATCCTCAGTAACTTTCTGTAAACATTTATAGTAACTATGATATTCAAGGTAATCTGAAGGGACATCAACAACACTGTACAAACATATAGGTAAGCAGATAACATTAAATACGCGCGCGTGCGCGCGCACACACACACACACACACACACACACTACATTATGAGGGGATATCTTCACTTAGCCATTCTCAGATACATCATTCCTA
The DNA here is from genome assembly GCA_004023965.1 of Spilogale gracilis. Lineage (NCBI taxonomy): Eukaryota > Metazoa > Chordata > Mammalia > Carnivora > Mephitidae > Spilogale > Spilogale gracilis. The sequence continues at coordinate 38,070 of PITA01012455.1, read as the reverse complement.
ACCAGACTCTGGTTCAAATTCTGACTACAATCAACTTGTGAGAGCCAGGGCTGCCCACATCAGCAAAGCCTGGAAAAGAGCCTGGTGCTCAGCACTAGGATCTTGGCTAACCCACTGTGGTCACTAATGCCGATTCTCCGGGCTATGAGCTTCTTCTTCTTTTTTTTTTTTTTTAAAGATTTTATTTATTTGACAGAGAGAAACACAGCCAGAGAGGGAACAGTGGCAGGGGGAGTGAGAGAGGGAGAAGCAGGCTTCCCGCCGAGCAGGGAGCCCGATGTGGGGCTCGATCCCGGGTCTCCGGGATCATGACCTGAGCCGAAGGCAGTCGCTTAACCAACTGAGCCACCCAGGCGCCCCAGGGCTATGAGCTTCTGCAGTTGATTGCTCCAACCCATTTCCTTCTCCTCTCTCCCTCCTGCTCTGTGGGTCTTTCAGTTTGACCCCTCAGCTCAGCCAACTCCAATCAACAGGCACATCCTTACAACATAAAACCATGCATCTCCCTTTAACCTCACACAACTTAATGTCACCACATTATAGTTTCCAACATGGCCTCCTCTTTCAAAAGAAAGAAAAAAACAGAATCATTATTAGTGCTTTAATAAAGAACTGATCATCCCTCCCTGAAAAAGGAGAATGAAAGTGGTCTCTCTGCTTTCTCACTGCTGGCATCGTAATGTGGGTGAGCCAGGGCACAGGGACAGCTGAGAGTTTGCTGTTACAAAGAGCAAAATGGCAAGTTCAGGGAGTTCTACTCAACTGCAGAATTACCAATCAATCACTCCCCATTTCATAGTAACTGTGAAATACACCCAACAGTGAATGCCAGATAAGCTATCGATACCAATAAGTATACATTTCCAGGCATTAGAATTGCCAGAAAACAGAGGAAGTAACGAAGAATGTAACCACATATACACATGAGAGGGAGGGAAACTTCTAGCACAGATGGTTGCCCACATTGAGCACGTAGATCAGTGATTAGCACAAAGTTGAAAGAAGCAAGTCTTGGGCATATGTTATAGCTAAAGTCAAAGCAGGGGTGTGGATGATATAGCAGGACAATTAGGGAATTAATTAATTAAGGCTCTGTTTATATTTCTATTGTCAGTGTTAATTATTTGTTGGTTTAAAGTAAGCTCCCCTGTCTTCATTAGTGGCTGTCAGTGAATGATAACATACTTGGATTTCCGCAAGTATCAGTTGTTTCCAAGGACTGTATTTACAGCATCGGTTCATATTTTCACACAATGACAGTACTAACCAAAGAACCTATACTCAATGGAGCTAGAAATGATTTGTGGGTTTTTTTCCCCCAACAAGAGATATGTTGCGTTACTATGTTATTATTACTCTTACTTCCGTTAGACTTTAATCTCTGTCTGGTATTTAGTGTATCAAGGTAACACTTTTCCTTCAGCTTTGAAGGGAAAAAAGTGATTTGGTTCTTTGGAAGAGGATGAGTTAGCAAAAGTTCCCTCCATGAAGCGCTTATAGACCATTGAATCCAGTTCACAAATGACTCCACTCTTGTAGCCCATCTCTGCCTGGTCTCAGACATTCCTAATGTAAGCAAGCACATCTAGGACACCTGGCTTGGGAATCTGTAGACAGCTTTCAATGAGGGACTGGCGACAGGATTGACTTGTTCATGCCTGTGATCCTTAATTTCTAGCTTTCAAAAAAAGAGTGGCTGCTGTTCTTTTCTGGTGATTTCTTATGTCTGGACCCAGATCAGATTGCAGCCCGTGTTCTATAGAACTTCTACAGTCCTATAGAAGTCTTCAGGGTCTAGGTGATAGGGGCAGCACTTGGGGGAAAACACTGGGAGGAGATAAGTGAAGGTCTTTATCAGCAATGGTTTAGGAATATACCTGGAGAGAAAAACGGGGTTTCTAAAAAAGGAAAGAAAGAAGGATGCTAGATTCAAGAGTTTTTATCACTGAGAGCAAGGGTGTATATAAACAGAAGGGGAGAATGAAAGAGAGGAGACTACAGGAAACCAAAAAATGTAGTTTTGACAAATTTGACATGATTTCACTCCAGGATGTTATTTTGGCGATATTTATGACTTTTTAACCAATAACTAAGGAACATCTAATCAAACCTATTCTCCTTTAAAAGCTTGACCTAAAGAAACTGACTTCTTATTTCTTTTTAAGAAACTACTTTGTTGCCTTAAATGGAAAGTTCCCTGTGGTACATCTTATTTTAGAATCTCTAACTTTACCTGCCCTTTTTCCTATTTTTTAAAAATTAGAATCGTAGGCTTATTTGTGATTTTGTTATTTCTGGGCACATTTAGATGGGCCATTTGTGTCAGATGCTAAAGGTGATGATTCCAAAGGCAAAGGAATGGAGTCACATGTGCACGTAACCAACCCTTAGTCCTGCAAAAAGATCCAGTTCTGAGAGGCAAGAATGGCAGGGGGTGGAGAACAAAATCTGAGTGTAGAAATAGATACAATGACAAGAAGACTAGAGTTGCCATCTGCTGGAGGATGAAAAGAATGACATTTGACACTCACTATTTGCAAAAGCAAAGATAAACTCATTAGTTAAAATAATACATCTCCATATACTGTGTACTGCCAGTTAAAGGATAAAAAACTGGTAAGGGGTGTTATTATTTAAACATGCAGTTTTTGGGTAATGTAGAAAATATATGGGGAAAGTATAACAATGGCATCCTTTTCCCTAACTTGCACCCTGCCCTGCGTACTCTTCGAAGAGATGATGAATCCTTTTGTCTACCCTTTCAAATGCCAGCATGTCCCCTCAACGTGCATTTCTCACTTTCACCACTGCGACTTTGAAACTGAAATTGATGATGGGGTTTCTTCTATAAGTATGTCTAGTCACTGCTCACAGATTTTCTTTTGGCTTATGTAACATGGCCAAGTACATGAAACTCACTGAGGTTTGATATAGAGCACTGGACTGGGGGTCAGGAAAGTCAGATGAATGATCTCAGTTTACTCACCAGATCCTAATGTAGCCATAAGCCAATCACTTTGTTACTTTAGGCCTCTGTATTTTAAGCTGTAAAATTATAAATGATATGGAGGAGGGGCTGTAGAGTTTAAATGATCTCTAAGGTCCTTTTTAGCTCTCAAATTCTGTGAATCTATAAGCATTCCTAACTCATGTAGCACTTACAACATGAATATTCAAGCTAAATTCTCATCATTGGCTTCTACTGAATGCAGCAAAACAGTATCTAATGGCTTGATTAATCAGCCATAACCATCTTCTTTGCCAATAAAGGGAAAACATGTTTTCCCCCTTCTCATATTGTAGAGAAAGAGCCAGTTATTTAAACTTGATTTCTCTGACACTGTTCCTATAGCAGCAATTGCCATACCAAAGTTCCCTGATGAGGGGAAAAAAAAAAAACCCCAAAAAAACAAAAATCGAAAAAACAGCTTTAGGAATCACAGAATTAGAACAACAAGGAACCTTGAAGATCAGAAGTGGAAACTGAGGTTAAGGCACTCATTCACACTCAAATAACTGGTTTGGGGCCAAAATAGACTAGGTCATTTAATTGGCAAATGCCTCCCTTATCTGAAACAAACTCATGTTTTCTTTCTGTAGCTCTAAACCGTGCTTACCTACAGCACTAAATCAGGGGTCCCTTCTTCTCTAATCAACTTTTGTCTAGCCCAGAGTGATTCCTTCCTCCTTTGGAAACACTAATGTTTAGTATCTGAATCCTCACTTTGCAATTAACACAGACAGCCTTTCACTCATTCATTCACTCAACAAATATTTAATAAACACAGTTTTGATTCCTTGTATTCTTTTAGGTGGAACCAAAGAGCCAATACCCTTGTTCTCATGTAGGTTATATTTTAATGGGAGAGGAAGGGAAACATAAACTGAAAAATCTCCAATAGTAACATGTGTCATGGCAGAACATTAAAACAGGATGGAACAGATTGGCTAGTTGCGGGGGGCACATATCAAAAGTAGAAGTGAGGCTGGAAAAAAATCAACAAGAGGGCTAGTGACGAAAAGACGAGGTAAGGGAGGCAGGCAAAATGATTTGGGGCCTCGTGGTCATGCTGAGAGATATGCTTTTCTTCCAAGCCTTCTGAGAAATTAAGGAAAGAATTTAGTTCTCTTTTCACAGAAATCAGTCTTCCAGATCTCCAAAGGTTAACACTGTACTTTTTTCTTCTTAAATTTATGTCAACTCCTACACTGACCAAGTTTTTATACATAGAAGACTTTTTAATAAATAGCTGCTGATTTAGTTGACTGATTGGGCAGTGTCTGACACATTTAAATGAATTAACATTTTAAGCAGGAGCTTCATTCCAGGGCAATCTGAGGTCATGTTGACCCCAGCCCTCAACCTGAAATCCACATGAAGACCAAGGCAACGAGCTCCGGGTGGAGGCAGCATGCCCTCACACACAGCCTTTGACATCTCAGCTGAGATGCAGGACAATGACTAGGAGTAACCCTTAAGGAATTAAAGGAGCAAAGTGAATCCCCTAACTTTGGAGAGAGACTCTCACAGTTTTTATACTCAGATGTCGCACAGTTATAACAAACGTTGGAACAGGTGAATCTATAACAATGCATGGTGTTCTTGTTCAAAAGTGTATCTTTGTGTAAAACAGCCTGAAGAATGGCCAGAATTAATTCAGAAAGGTTCTTCTATATTTTCTCCTTTAGTGGGAGTTCCATTTTTACATGCTTTTCTGTTGACTGGATTTTTTTTTTCTAAGATTTTTTTTTTATTTATTTGAACAGAGAGAAACACAGCCAGAGAAGGAACGCAAGCAGCGGGAGTGAGAGAGGGAGAAGCAGGCTTCCCGCCAAGCAGGTAGCCCCATGCGGGGCTCGATCCTGGGACTCTGGGATCATGACCTGAGCTGAAGGCAGAGGCTTAACCATTGAGCCACCCAGGAACCCAAGTTGACTGGATTTTTAAGTACAGCTATAAGAGAAGCAAGTATAATGAAGAAGTTGTTAAACATGAAAACTGGGTGCCTGGGTGGCTCATTGGGTTAAAGCCTCTGCCTTCGGCGCAGGTCATGATCTCAGGGTCCTGGGATCATGGCCAACATTCGGCTCTCTGCTCGGCAGGGAGCCTGCTTCTTCCTCTCTCTCTGCCTACTTGTGATCTCTCTCTCTGTCAAATAAATAAATAATATCTTTTTAAAAAATATGAAAACTATAATATTTCCAACATTAGGTGAGAATAACCTTATTTTTCACCCTGAGTTCTAGAAAAGGCAAATTCCGTGTAATTAGCGAAGAACTGGATGTGTTTCTTCTTCTGCCTCAATCCTTATAGTCTAAGGAGGTACTCTAAGCTCTGATGGGAGGAGCCTGCCTGCATCTTGGAAACCCAGGTAGATGCCAGCACCTTTTTAATGTTACATGATATCTGGGTTGCTCAGTGACACACATGGATTTACTAAGAACAAAAACAAGGAAAGAGGGAGGTAGGGAGGGAGGGATGGAGGGACAGAGGAAGGAGAAAAGAAAAGAAGAGAAAGAGAAAGGTCCAGGAAGAAAAACAGGAGAGCATAGAGAGAAAGAGAAGAAGAGCTAGCCAGGTATGGAGAAGCTAAAGAGAGATGGTCAATGATGAGATACCACCCATGCTATATGGAAGTAGAGATCAAAACCTCTGGGAAGTAGGGTAAATCTGGGAGGGAAATGAAACACAAGAGACTTTGGACTCAGAAACAAATTGGGGGTCTTGGAGGGGAGGGGATGGGGGATGGGTGAGCCTGGTGGTGGGTACTGAGGGCATGGCATGTATTGCATAGAGCACTGGGTGTGGGGAATAAACAATGAATCTTGGAACACTGAAAATAAATTGATTAATTTAAAAAATAGGAAGAAAAAAAACCAACCTCCCAAGTATCAAGGAAATTGCCTGAAACACAACAGACACCATAAGAGATAGCCTTTAGACAGACAGGCAGGAGTTGGTGGGGTGGGAGCAGAAGGGTGGAGGGAAGAGGGAAAGGAGGAGGGAGGGAAGGGAAGAATGTGGGGAGAGAAAAGAGCAGCTGACTTTGAGAGGCAGCATGCAAGCAAGAAGAAAAGAGAGATAGGAGGCAAAGTTGGAAATGAAGGGGAAAAAAGAGATTATTTTCAAATTTGGATGCCTATCAGGATCACCCAGGGGAATCTGCCTCATGCAGATTCCCAGCAGATTCCCAGATCTGTTCCCAGCCCTGTTAAATCAAAAGCTAGGGGGTGGGGGAGTTGTAGCCTAGGAATCTAACAAAAGTCAAAACCAAAAGCTTTCCCCAGATGATGTTGCTGCGCAGTCAGATTTGCGAACCCATGAGCCACATGCAAGGAGAAGAAAGGGAAGATGCGACTAGTGGGCAGTAACCAGGCTGGTGCCCACATTGAGCCTGGAGGCGGCAGCTGTGGCGCTCCCCCAGGGCACCTATTTCTCTTGGAGAAGATGGCTCATCTTCAAGAACTAGAGCTCTCCTGTTAGAAGCCATCCCCAATTTTGCCTCTTCCCAAAGTACGTGCCTTTCAGCGGCGTTAGGAATGGCAGGTGGCAGACTGCGGGGAACTACGTTGGAAGGCAGCACTCTCCTTTGTCTGAGGCTCCTGCACCCGGCAAGGAAATAGACTTGGCTCACCCGTCCTCTCTTGGACTGCGAGGCAGCTCAGCCTGGTTTTGGAGTTTAGCCCCCAATTGGCACCTAGTGGTAAGAGAATCTCTCCCACATGCTGAGGAACTAGCAAAAGTGACTCGGTTTCGGAAAACCGACAAGGCGGCGCTGGCACCCTTCTAGCCTGACACACGTTTCCGATCACCATAGCAACACACGCCGCGCCGAGCGCAGCGGGGGGAAGCGCATGTGCGCCCGGGCCAGGCGGGCGCGTGGGGCCACCGGAGCTGCGGGAGCCTGGGGGCGGGAGCCAGCCCTGCCGGGAGCGCAGCCGCCCAGGCAAGGGGAAGAGTTGCCTCTCCGGATTAAGTCTCCGTGGGCCCAAATTGTGTGTTACTATGACAATGGTAAATAGATTCACTGGCTTTCAGGGAAGGGGCTACGTGCAATGTGAGCGGCAGAAGGCACAATCTCTCTCCAGTTTCAGAACACACACGTACCATTTCATGGGCCTGTGTTTACATCGCATGAAATGAGGGGCTTAGGGAAGGGAAATGAGGGAAGCCACAGCATTGCTTAGTTTTAGTCACTGGGCATTTTACTGACAATGACCTCTACTGAGTTTCATTTAGTAGCTCTAACCCAAAAAACAAAAACAAAGAAAAACAAAAACCTGGTGGTAGAAAGAAGAAAATTAAGCATGCTTATTTAATTTGGTCTCTAGAAAGAGAAAAGATAAATGAGCTAAGTGTTCTGAAGTAGTTCTGTGAAATTCTTCACATACCAACAATGTCTCAAATAGCGTCCTAAAAAAATACAGCCATATATAAAATCACGTTTTGTTCTGTTGCTTCCTGAGCAAGAGGAATATCCACTGTTCTCTGATGCCTACTACACCTTTGAAAAAATAAAATAAAATAAAATACATAGCAACTACGGATAGGCTATAGTTTTCCTAGAGTACAGGTTACATACCAGGCCAGAGACAGTCTCAAAAACATCTTAGCAGAAATAAAATGTTGATTAAATACAGTCACAGTAAACACTAAACTTACGTTAATATTTCCCACCACTGGTAATTTAGCATTTTACTAGCCATCAGAACCTGTGAGTAAACACACTCACAAAAACTAAACCTTGCCACAATTAACAGAAGCTATATTATATAGCCTTTATACATATTAGAAGAGACATATTTTTAAAACCCACTCTTATGTGCTTTAAAAAAGATACGTAGGGGCACCTGCGTGGCTGGGTGGGTTAAAGCCTTTGCCTTTGGCTCAGGTCATGATCTCAGGGTCCTGGGACTGAGCCCCACATGGGGCTCTCTGCTCAGCGGGGAGACTGCTTCCTCCTTTCTCTCTCTCTGCCTGCCTCTCTGCCTACCTGTGATCTATCTCTCTGTCAAATAAAAAAAAAAAAAATCTTTAAAAAAAAAAAGGTATGTTCCACAATTATTCTTGGTTGTAGTTGCATACATTTTATGAATTCATTATATATCACAAATTATTTTAAAATATGCCATTCAATAAAGAAATAACATACACAAGAAAAATCACTGGGTGGTTCTAACACACTTCTTTCACTTGATTTCTATGTGTACTTTCCCCAGCATCTGTATTTTATCCAGTGAATATGCCCCTGGAAGAATTTGGGTTCCAGCCAGTCTGGGCCCAGGAGGTCACTATCACCAGTCCTGCCTGAAAAACCATCATGATATGTTTTCCATAGTGCCATGTTTTCCCAACCCCTATGTAAAACCACAAAGCCCTCTCAATTAAAGTCAAGTTTCCTTGTGTCTCCAGGAGGGCTTTCTATTTTATTCTAAGCACGGTAAATGTTTACTTGGTAGGTTATTGAGTTTTTGTATGTTATCTCAGTCTATGGACTTTTCTTTTTAGTCATTTTTATACATGAACATGTCACACTTATCTTTATACCTGCTATAGTGTCTAACACATAAATAAATGAGTGAGTGAATGGATGATGGCTGATGTTGGCATACTCTGGTGGCCACAGCTGCCTATGGGAATTCTAGGAGTTATTCTTGAAGTTACTCTTGAAGATATCACCTCCCTAATGAAATGAAATGCAGAGACATGGTTTGGATGGCAATTCAAACATAATTTCAAAAAAAGAGAAAGAAAAAGAAAAATTTGAGGGATAAGGGAGGACAATTGAGTATGGACTATGCACTAGATAATATTAAGGCATTATCAATAATTTATTAAAGTGTGATGATATTGTGGTTATGTAAACAAAATAGTATTTTTTAAAATATTTTTTATTTATTTGACAGAGAGAAACACAGCCAGAGGGGGAACACAAGTAGGGGGAGTGAGAAAGGGAGAAGCAGGCTTCCCGCTGAACAGGAAGCCTGACATGGGACTCGATCCCCGGTCTCTAGGATCATGACCCTAGCCGAAGGCAGTCACCCAACCAACTGAGCCACCCAGGTGCCCCACAAAATAGTATTTTTTACAAAGCACAAACTTGTGGTTTCCAGAGGATAGGGGGGTTGGGGGAAATAGGCAAAATAGGTGAAGGGGATTAAGAGTTACAGATTTTAGTTATAAAATAAATAAAACACAGGGATGCAAAGTACAGCACAGACAAGACAGTCAATCATATTGTAATAACTCTGCATGGTAACAGATGGTACTCTTAACATAGTGAACACTGTATAATGTACAGAATTGTTGAATCACTATATTGTGCACCTGAAACTAATGTAACATTGTTATGTCAACTATACTTCAATTAAAAAAGTTTAGAGCTATACACTATATTTAGGAGTAAAATGTTATGAGATCTATAATTTACTTTAAAATGCACAAAATTAATGATACAAAAGTTACAAGGCATTAATAACTAAGTCTAATATTAATAATTAAGTCTAAGTCTCATCAAGTAATTTCATCACCTCTCTTCATATCACACTGGATAAAGAATAAAATCATAATAAAGAATAAAAGTAAGAACTTATCTCCACATGGCAATCACCTGGGAGTGATTTCAAATATTCTGTCTATTCCTTAGTTAGAGACAAGCAACTGCCTGCATCATAATTCAGAAAAGTTAAACCCTGGCTAAATCTACCTAGAGGTAGGTATAAGGGCTGTTGGAGCCAAACAAGAAAAAACAGTTAGGAACACAAAGCTTTCTTTGAATACAGATGCTTACTTTGTTAGAAAATGTAGTCACTTGGCCAGAGAAAGGAAGTGTCAATGCTAAATGTAAGTCTCCTATTTTAGTGGACCTACAAAACTGGCAATAATAATGAAAATATCCCACAGTTGTAGAATGAAACATGAAAACCTACTGTATGTGTATCAGCTCATATTTATTTTTTTTAAGTTGTTCTATAAAGCAAGGACATTTCATAGGTACCCATTTATAGATAAAGACACTTAGGTCTTGATAGTTAACTTCATATTTATCCTTAAGTTGTTTCAAATTACTAAATGGATGAAAATAATTCCCACGATTAAGGCAGTAACAGAATCTCAGAATCAGAGCAAAACACTCTCATTATTACTTTATAACATGCAAACCTCCCTTATCTGCTCCTGGATAAAGTTGGGTGGAAAGCTTGCCTCATTTCCTACCAGCAGGCTACAAGAAGAGACTCGTCTTGCTGCAGAAGAACCCCAGTTTATGAGCTGTTACTGTCTTCATATAGAACATCAAATATTTCTGGAGAGCTTCTGCATGTGTCTCATTTTAACCCTCCTGACACCACTACAGTTAGGTGGGTGGTAAATGCCATTTAGTTTACTTTATAAATCAAGAATTCTTATGACAGCTGGAATGGTGTTCTATGTGGCAATGGCCTCAGAGTAGAAAGAATTCTGGAACTGGAGACCCAGATACAGTTGTACTGTATCCACATCACCAAAGTTCTACAGCATTGCTTTTCTTTTTCAGCCCTTAGGGATTCTGAAAGAGCAAAACCATCAAAGTAAACAGTACCTTCCTTTCCACAGTGGTTGAATAATATCCTAGGTGGTAGGGATACTTAGATTTCAAAAAGATTTCTGAAGCCTTTGCAATGTTCACAAGAACTATAGAAGAGATGTACCACCACATTATCTAATGAAACAAACTTTGTTTAGTTTTGAAGAGATGTGGGCAGTTAGGTAACATGCCAATTTCATTTTCTCAAACAATTACTTAGCTTCATACAACAAAAACACTAGTTGGCATCCATCAGCCCTTGTTAGGCAATCAATTGAAAGGAAGTAGTTAATTCCATTAAGCAATATTCTGAATTTATAGACATGTTGAAATCAAATAGATGATTTTAAGTCCTTTTAGAGAACTATGTATTTTTAAAATGAGTGTTTACAGCTTATTACTATCTGAACAGAGTTAACCTATGCATATGAATGGCCAAAGGAGCTCAAGGTGACTATCTGAGGACCGAGGGCTGCAATCAGGCTAGGCTACAACTGTGATAGTTTTTGTTTGTTTGTTTGGTTTTGTTTTGTTTTTAAAGATTTTATTTATCTGACAGAGAGACACACAGCCAAAGAGGGAATGCAAGAGAGAGGGAGAAGCAGGCTTCCCGCTGAGCAGAGAGCCCCATGTGGGGCTTGATCCCGGGACTCTGGGATCATGACCTGAGCTGAAGGCAGAGGCTTAACTGAGCCACCCAGGCACCCCATACATCTATGATAGTTTGATAAAGGATGGGATTCTCCCTTTGACAACAGCTCCCAAAGCACAGGGCTGAAGCCTGGCTTAATCATCAGTTATGAATTGCTCAACCAAACATATGTGAAAATCTCTTCTAGGACCATTCTGATACTGCTAATGTTGAATGTCTAGTGTAAAATCAGCAACTCAATAAAGTCAGAAATAGACAGAGTTGGCTTAGCATGAGGTCCTATCTCCTGCCCGTACTGTTGTATGGACTGGGGAAGAATCCCTGCCTAGCTAAAGACCCTATCCCAATGCCTCACTTCACAAAAAAGGTACAATCTAACTTTCTAAACTGTTTTTATATATACTGCTGCCCATTCTATAAGCCAGTAGCAAATTTACATTACAGGTAGAAAAGCGCCCAGGCTCTCAGCACTTTTATAGTGGGTGTCCCTATCACTTTCCTGCCCTTATTGGGTACTCAGAATTCACATTTTCATGAACACTGAAATTGAAAGGGATCTTAGAAAGCCTCCCATCCAACTTCCATTCTTTATATAAAGAAGGAAGGTACCCAAAACAATCACAGAGCTACTCAGTGGCAAAATAAGAATTTAAACATGGATATCCCAACCCTATGTTCCAATCACTCCACTATGCTGGAAATAAAATCTGGGTTTTGCTCTGGAGAAATTTCAACCTAGCAGATATAAGGAGTGGGAGAAGGAGGGGAGAGAAAGTTCAGAAACAACTAGAGAGCAATTTAGGACAGTATTTAACAAAACACCTAATTTTTAGAGGAATACGAGTTCAAGGAAGGGATGGACTAATATGGACTTCTGGGAGTGTGATTCCCCACTAGGGAATAGATACTCTCTGAAAAATGGAATACTACCCCAAATATTCTATATGCCCCAGCACTTAGTACAAGTAATAAAACAGAATGAGTATCCACTATATGGCTTTTGAATGGATGGGTGACTGTATGGATTTGTGGGTGGGAAAGTGAACAGTCTAGAGAATGGAAGCCTTTGTGAAGGAAGTGGGATATAACAGGGGTCAGAAGGAGAAGGATAGTGTGGAGGTTAAAGAATATTAAAATAATTGCTATTTACTTAGAGGCTGTTGAAAATACAACCTGCCTGAAACAGAAGCCATTTACTAGAACGTAGCTAATGATGTATTTGAACATTGACATCTCAGCAAAATGCAGCTGATCATTGCCTATTCCCATGACTTCACTGGGTTATGTCTAGATTGGTGTTGTAAATGCAGGGAGAGTTTGAGGAACTTGTTAATGAATCCAGACTCCCACATACAAAATGAGATTTCTGAATGTCTGTGGTCGTGGATAGTCTGTTCTGTTCTTTTTCTAAGCAAACAGCAACAGATGGAAGGAATGGGGTGGGAGGAGTGGGACTCCAGGAGGAAAGTTTAAGTTGCCCCATCTTCTCTCTTGCTGGGTCTAAAGGGATGAACCCTGGGAAAAAGAAGGCTGTAGAAAACTCAGGTTTGGGGTTTACAAAGTCAAAAGACTGAATGATATCCAGCTGTTTTAGTTGCCCCAACAGAGAATCTAGGGAATATAGGAAAATCACTGATGACCAATACTAGCTGTGTTAAGGTTAGTGGCTTAGGTTTTCCGTACCTGGATTCCTTCACGTATGCTGGAAAAATGGTACAATCCCAGAGAACTTTAATAAACGAATGGGGTTAATATATTAATGTGCTTTACTTTAGAGCCTGAAATAGAACCATCACTCTGCAAGGTTTGGCGGAGGTGATGAGGATGCTATTGAACATCTGTGCTGATTTATTAAAAAAAAAAAAAAAAGTGCATTGACCTTTGAAGAAAGCATAGTTTATGTTCAAAATCCTCCTCATATTTTCATATTTCAACCCCATCTCACTCAGTGCAGCATACTAGCCATTTACAATCCACTGGAAATGGGCTTGCTTTGGCCTTAGCACCTTGGCACTTGCCATTCCCTCTGCTTGGAATGCATAGCTTATGGAGTTTGAAATGGATGACTATTATCATTCAGCTTCAACTCAAATGTCACCTCCTCAAGGAAGCCTTGCCTAACCTTAGAGGAAAGCAGGCCCCTTTCCTCAATTTCTCTCTCCCACTTGGCTCCATTTTAACTTTTTCCCTAGCACATTGGTACCTAAAAATTACAAGGTTACTCGGTCATTCACCACTGTAGTCCTATACTTAGAATATGCTTAAGTGCTCAACAGAAATTTAACTAGTGACTGGTGGGCTGACCAATAGACAAGAACAGGATAACAAAGCGCACATATTTGAGACAGCATTATCTTCAAAGAAAAAGCTATCCCATTACAAAAAGAGAATCTTCAAGGTAAATTTCACATAGAATGACAGCAATTATGCTTTAAGGCAAAATAACTTCTTATTGCTTTCATCCTCCCCACCCCTCCATTCCCACCCCACCTATTATTGAGGTCAGTGTGAACCAGAGCAGGGCACAGGGAAATTGCAGCCAGTTTCTTCCTCTTAGAAGAAAGTCAAAAGTTGAGAAAAGCTAGAAGTCTTTTAGACGTTACTTGTTTGTCCTCAGCCTGGTAAAATACAATTTTATTGTTGAAAGCCTGGGCTCTCCTCCCTCCTATCCCCCTTCACTTCTGGGGCTGAAGTGAAGAGAACCCAACAAGCTATGGCATACTTGTATTTCCTACAAGTTGGGACCAGTGGTCTCCAAGTGCTTGAAGCTTCATAAGTTCTGCTGGTCTCATTACTTGTATAAAGGCTGAAAGAGGATCTAAGGACTCACTCATATTCTAGAGATATTTAACTTGTGGTCTAATGGTTGGAAAGTTGTCTTTCAACATTTAGAGAATCAAGGGCCAGGTAGTAACTGCTTAGGAATGTAAAAGGTTGGTTTAAGAGTATGTGCCTCGTACTTTCTACATTAAAAATTATTCTAACATCTAAATGGTGCTTCTTAGTTAAATACAATACTCTTTAATATTTATGTACTGTTATTTTAATTTTAAATTTCTATTTTTATAGGCAAAGGACAATTGAGCGGAAAAATGTTATACCCTCTCTCTCTAGCTATTCATGCTGTGAAGCAACCTGTTTTACTGTTTAAACCTATGTTTGTTCTGTTTCAATTGTGCAGAAGGAAACAGCTCTGGCATTTTTAAAAATCAAAGACCTATCACTCAACAGGAGAACATAGCAACTAGCAAAAGGAATTATGAGGAATAGTGAAGAGATACCATGCTCCTAAAACCCTATCAGACTTAGGATTCAGCTGGGGTTCCTGCAAAATTGTCAATTCTGATTCAGCATATCTAAGGTGGAACCTGCGATTCTGCATTTCTAACAACCTCCACATGATGTCTGGGCTTCTGGTCCTTGGTGCTTATGGGCCATAGTGTTTGGGCCACATGGCTTGATAATTAAAAAATCATTTTAGAGCATTTAGTATTTACAGAGTAAACATGAATTCACTGATGCTTTATTTATCCTGTAAAAACCACCATAAATTCTTCCCCTCCTGTCCAGTAATGGAGCCTAATCCTCCACTCCTTGATTCAGGCTGACCATGTAATTAGCTTTAGACAACAGACAACAGCAATTTGCCGGAAGGTGAGACTTGAAGGATGTATGTCCATGGTGTTATAGTTAGCACTCTGGACTCTGAAATGTACTTGCATACTGGGACTTGCTCTTTCTTGCCCCTCTTGGAACCCTGTAGTCACCACATAACTGCGCCTAAGCTAGCCTACTGGAGGACAAGTGGCCACGTGAAAGAGAACGGAGCAGTCCCAGGCTACAGTGAGTGAATGAGTCAGTCAGTGGGGCCCCAGCCAACAGCCTGTCGATGTCCATGCCTGTGAGTGAAGCCATCCTACATTGCCTAGTCTCCAGCTAATTCTCCACCTGATCACAAACATTTGAATGAGCACCGTCAAGCTGTCCCATACAGATCTCTGGAGCCAACACACAGAACCAGGAACTAAATAGTAATTGTTGGTTTAACCACCAAGTTTTTGTTTGTTGTTTCTGTTTCTACGCAGCCTCTGATGCAGGAACAGGTACTTAAAGAAGGGGCAGTAAGACGTAGAGATGCAAGACACCATCGTGCTTACGATTCTTTTTCCTTCTTGTCTTCAATCAAAGTGATATAACTTTGCCTTATATAATAGAAACTGAGATAAGTAGTTATTGCAAAAGCATTTATACTACTCTATTTTTATAATTCAATTTATTATTGTTTTATTTTACTATATTAAATACTTCTATTTAGAAGTTAAATTACTTTGTCCAGGTCATATCACTTATAAATGGCAGAATACTTTTCAGCCTGATATAGCATCAGGAATTTCAAGTTTTTTCAGTAAGTTTTTCAACGTCTCAGATTTTTCTGCTAAAATGCAAATATAGGACTGCATTCTGAAGGACATGATCTCCAGTCATCATCCTGTTTCATGTTTGAGAAGGTAATACAAGGTCCATCTGCAAAGGAACAATCTTACACTGATGTGAGATGCCAATGGCAAACTCTCTTAGGAGAAGGATACACTCCACATCAGCCGGTCATTGACACAGTCCCTAGACAGACAGCACCATGGCTGCAGTTCTCCTTTGCAGGTTTACTCATTGTTGGGCACTCTCCCCTAGTGTCCATAATCCTTGACCACCTGGGCTCCTCTCAAAACCTGTCAATGTCAGCCACATGAAATCCATTTTAATGACACTGCCATGCCATGCCTATATATTAAAGGCTGCTCACTATAGACCATACAGCATTTCTCATTTTTTAAAAACTATCCCACCTATTGAGGCAATTTCTATTTCTTCTGCTCCCTCTTTCTTTAATTTCAGGAACATTATTTTAAAAGAAGTTTTGCAAACAGGTATTACACAAGCTGAATATGGTCTGCAATATCACTTGCTTACTAATATAATCTGATCTTTAAAAATTAGAATTTGATAGCCTTTAAGCAAAATATACACTTTGCAGGTAGCCTGTCCCCTGCCATTCCCTGCCACCCAACTGCTTCCCACATCCACATTGTCTTACTAGACTGCAGAGACCTCTGATGGTGCACCAGCTATAGGCTAATCTCTCTCCCTGGGAATGTGCACCTAACACCACCACTCTAACCATCATATACCTCCCAGAGATGCCATGATCTCTATGCCTAGCTGTAACCTCTATTTTCAACTGCTTACTCTCAGCTCCAAATGTTAGTTTGCTTCCACATCTTACTCTTCCTTGCTTTCCTTAACCCTAGATTAACCCATTCTATTGAAATCATCTTAAATTAATTTTCTGAAAAAGTACCATTTACATGATTGTCAATCCCACTACAAAACTATTATTGTACTTGGCCTGCCCCATCCATTTTTAATGTTAATAGAGTAAGTCCCACTTGGGCTGACAATATCTCTCTTGGGCAGATGTGGGAGCCTCCCAATGCGTCTCCTTCCTTACAGTATCCATTTCCTTGCCCTTCACATTCAAGGCCATCACTTACTGTTTCCGCATTCTGGAAATCATAATCTAGGTTGAAAGTCTTGCCAGTCTGGCTCTAAGCTAACATTCCAGTCTCCCATCTCTCCTTTTATGCGTGCTCCCAGTACCCTATGCATCTCAGAAGCCCTTGTGGTTTTTTTCACAGATTTTGCCTACTAACTGGAGTGGCCTCCATCCTTCCATCTAGTCAACTCCTCCTCCTTTTCTCCCACCTCCTCTGACCGATCTTGCTCAATTAGCTGGAGAAATCTCTTCAACCACAGCTCTTGTCTACATCTCTGCTACTGCACGAATCAAATTGCTTCACTACCCATCACTTCAATCCAGATCTGAGAACATTGGAAGCAGGGACTACATTTTATCAGATTCTGTATCTCATCAGCTAAACCTCCAGTTGACTTAAAAGAAAAACAAATAAAAACAGCAATAGACATTTATGTTAAATAATTAAAAGGCATTCTCAAGGTGTCTGTGGGAGATTAAGAAGTAGTTCCGGAGAATGGGAGATGATTTAAATAAAGACATAAATGCATCCAACTGAGCAGGTAAATTTACCACAAACACCCATTGCTTATGGATGGGGGGATTTCCTACACAAAATAGATCTTTGACATGTTTTTAATATTTTTTTAAAGATTTTATTTATTTATTTGACACAGAGAGAGATCACAAGCAGGCAGAGAGGCAGGCAGAGAGAGAGGAGGAAGCAGGCTCCCTGCCGAGAAGACAGCCCAATGTGGCCCTCCATCCCAGGACCCTGAGATCATGACCTGAGCCGAAGGCAGAGTCTTTAACCCACTGAGCCACCCAGGCGCGCCAAAATAGATCTTGGTAAAGACACCATATATAAATGGTATTAATAAATATGTATGAATTCAATATAAAAGTTGGGTTATTATTTTGTGCCTATATGTCAGTATACTTAGAGGTTATTTATATTGAGCTCAGATTTCATTGGTTTTTGATTCGGCAAGAATCTGAACCAGTTAATAAACTCTATGAACCAAGACTCTATGAACTCAGAACTGTGGCAGACTACTGCAGAAGAGAGTAGGCATGGGTACCAGTGTTAGGTAGCTATTCTTCTGCTCTTATATATGGTCTCTCATATCTGATCTTCTTCTGTAGGAGTAGATATTAGAGGGTCCTAAAAGCAGGACCATAACAAGTCTGTTCTTAGGAAGTTTCATTGTATCTGCAAGGACAAAATTAGCGACATCTGGAAAATTCTATAAAACAAGATAATTAAATGTCAAGATGTATCAGAGTCAGAACTTCCTACAGAACTAAATTGGTTTCATTATTTGTGACTAGGATGCAGAGGTAAGACTTGTGAATACCAAGCAGAAGAACTGTGTTCTCTAGCTATCATCATAAATTCTGAGGACTGGGGTTGAGGGTGGGGTGGGCAAGTTTTCGCACCAGTGTCCTATTATAGGGCTTGAAATCCAAACCTTAGACTTACTCGTTGGTCGAGTGAGAGCCAAGTTAGAGTCAGATGTTCCTGTGGACCGCAATTAAATAGATGTTTCCAAAGCTGTCCTGGCACATCTGTTTGTTGTTAATAGGTGTCCTAAATAATTGGGTGAAACCAAGAAAAACAAGATTTCATGTGATTGAAGTAGAGTGTATTCTGAATCTCACAGAACAGAGCACGTCTGGTTCATTAAAAAAAAAAAATACATTTTAACATTCTTACCCCAACAGAGCATTTTAAGAAATACTGCAGTAATCTACTTTCAGACATTAATACCTTTATGAAAATAATTTGGCTGGCCAGCTACTTAATAAGATGTGAGATTAAAATGCTCATGAATTCCCAAAAGGAATGCTGGGGCCCCCAAAGCCCAACCCTCCATCTGAAGCAGGAATGGACTCTACAGGAAGGAGTGGAGAAATCAGAATGTGGAGGAAGGATAGTTCCAAGGCGGGGAGAACATTCAGATAGGGCTCTCAGTTGGTGCCTGAGCAAGAGGAAGAAGAGGGGATAAAAAGGTGTTTCTGTTTGTGGTATCGTGGCGTTTCTCAAGGAGAAGAGAAAGCAGTGAAAGAGCTATTGAATATGAAATGTGTACCTTTCAGGAAGACAATTTGGCATTACATGTGGGAAGTCTTTTAAAAATCCACACTCTTTAAACACCAATTTTAGAATTAAAATTTAAGGCCACAGTTGTCCAAACAAGAAAAGGAATAGGTCCTAGTTCGTTCACACTGCTATATAACAAACTACCTTAAACCAGGTGGCTTAAACAATGAACATTTATTTCTCACAGTTTGGAAGTTTCAAGGTCTAAAATCAAGGTGCATGCAGATTCGATTTCTGGGGAGAGCCTGCTTTCCAGTTCATAGATAATCTTCTTGCTGTCCTCACATAGCAGAAGAGGCCAAAGAACTCTCTGGGGTCTATTTGATCAGGGCTCTAATTTCATTCATGAGGGCTCTGCCCTCCTGATCTAGTCTCCCTCCAACTTCCTAGGTCCTACCTCTAATAGCATCATCTCTGGGATTGGGTTTCAACATATGAATTTTAGGGGAATATAAGCATTCAATCTACTGCAGTATACATATGGAAATGTTTATCAGGGCCATTTTATAATAGCTAAGAAAAAACCAAGTAATTGGTAAACAAGAAGGGATGGATAAGAGAAATACAATTGAATGTTTTATAGCATTGAAGATGAGTTTATTGATCTGTATTCTTTTTTTTTTTTTAAATTTATTTATTTATTTGACAGAGAGAAACATAGCCAGAGAGGGAATACAAGCAGGGGGAGTGAGAGAGGGAGAAGCAGGCTTCCCGCCGAGCGGGAAACCCGATGTGGGACTCGATCCCGGGTCTCCGGGATCATGACCTGAGCCGAAGGCAGTCACTTAACCAACTGAGCCACCCAGGCACCCCTGATCTGTATTCTTTATATGGAAAAATATCACAATGGGAAAAACAGTTACAAAGGAACATGTGTAATGTTATCAGATTATTAGAAAATATATGTGAAATAGACAAATTCTAAAAGATTACAGACCCAAAACTTAATAGTTGATTTCTGGGTGTTGAAATTTAGGTGACAATCTTCATTTTAATTTTCAGTTTGTCTTGTGTTTTTTTTCCCCCAATCTTTATTTTTCTATAATAAAAAGGTAAAACTAAAATGTCCATGAGAAAAAACACATGCTGGCAGTGACAGGAAAAATGAGGAGTCAAGGAAGGTAGAAGGTGCCTAAAGCTAGCACATACAAGGGCTCTGTACTTCCTGCTGTACCGACAATAAAACCAAACCTTATTAAGAACCTACCAAGTACTAGGTTACTACGATAGACACAGACTTTTGAATCCTATGTGTTTGAAACCTAACAGGAGAGAGAACAAGATTCAGAAGGGGGTTTTTGTTCAAATTCTACCAAGAGTCATGGCCAATCAATTAACATCACTGACCCTTCAATTCTGCAGTTATAAAACTAGGGAATTGGTGACCCCTGAGTTCCTTTTTCAGGTTAGAATTTGTGACTGCTTCAGTAAAATGCTTCTCAAAATTTAATTTTAACCCAGGGCCAGTGGCAAAATGCAGATGTGATTCAGTGGATCTTCATTCAGTGGAAGACACCTTATTCCACCTAACATGCTCCAAGGCTGTGAGTCTCAGGCATACACTTGAGTTGCAAGACATTAATATGCACAATCTCCCTAAATTTCCCCCAAACTCCTTTAAAACAGCCATCCTTAGTCCTGTTTTTACCAATACTGGAGTGACCTGTGTGGGATCAAATGGATAGAAAATGGCAAAGAAGGGATCCCAATAAAGATCTTTTTACTGTAGCCTCCAAGACCTTTAATGTCCCATTTCATTCTAAAATACTGTAATTAGAAATTACTGCTGCACTCATACAAAGGGAAAAGCACCACGGATTGGATTGGTAAAGACAAGCTGCTAATGGAGCTCAGAAGAATGAAAGATCACCTAATAGGGGAATCTGTAAGAACTCATAGAGGGAATTTCACACCAACCTTGACGATGGCTAGAATGAAGGAAGGCAGAGACCAAGAGAGGATCCAACAGTTAGGTATCATATGAACATATGGCAGTGTAGAAGAACCTGCACAGAAGGACCTCACACTGGGGAGCCTGGGTGGCTTAGTTATTAAGTGTATGCCTTCGGCTGAGATCATGATGCTAGGGTCCTGGGATCGAGCCCCACATTGGGCTCCCTGCTCAGCAGGAAGCCTGCTTCTCCCTCTCCCACTCCCCCTGCTGGTGTTCCCTCTCTAGCTGTGTCTCTGCCAAATAATAAATAAAATCTTTTAAAAAAAAATAAGGGTCCCACATGACAGAACAGACCTCTTGAACTAAGGCATTTATTACAAGAATCAATGATGACTCTATGCTTTGGACCTTAGAAACTAAAATAATATAGCAAGCTCAAATTTTCAGTATGGCATTGGAAGCCCTTTACCAATTTCTTTCCTCTTCCCAACACAGAGGTTCCACTTGTCCCTGTTTACCTTCTTCTCCTCCCCCATCAAGAAAATGAGGCACTCAAAATGATTTAAGCATTCCAGGTCCCACATTTGCACTTACACCTTTATGATGCCCACCCCTCCTGTCAGTTTACGTATATCTTGAGTCCATCTACTTCTTCATAAGCTTTACCTCCATCAATGAAACCTATAAGCACTGGTCCCATTGGATCTCTCAGTTCTTCTCATTTGTATGTTCTAGAGACACTTACTCTCAAGCAGTGGGCAATATATAAATATTCTTGGCAAAGTCCCTCAATGTCTGCTTCTCCTTCATACCTAAAGTTCCTGGAGGAGAGCACTGAGTCATTGAGTTTCTTAGGTTCAGCCCCATTACTCCTATCATGCACTGAACAGGGTAGGTCCATCCTCAGTGCTGTCGGTACTACTCCCTAGTTTTAAGAGAAGGACAAAGTTTGGTAGGAAAAAAATTACCTCCCCTCTCTAATTTGTTTCTCCTAAGTGAAACTCCTGAGAGAAGCCTTAGGGCCCTCCCCTGTAAAATGCCAGCTGAATGCTGTGTGCCCACAGAAACAACAGAGTTAATTCCCTCCTTTTGAAATTGTGACTCCCACCCTCCTCCCCTTCCTTTAAATGTTTCCTTTTAAAGAAAGCCATGGTTCACTGCTACTGAAAATTAAAGACAACAGCATAAAGATCAAGGTCCAAGCTGGTGCTGGGGATGACAGAACATTAAAATCACCACTCAAATTTTTCTTTCCTTGAACACTGCCAAAGATGACCAATGGAAAGCCAATCCCCAGAACACATGCTCGTTTCAGATATTCTTCACTTGCACCTCTTGGTTCACAAACTATTTTGACTACAGTGAACAAATTAGAGGCAACCTCCAGCTGAACTGAAATGGGAAAGACACATCCCTTAAAAATTGTATGTGATTACCCCCCAACCCTGCTCCCCACCCCTCCCCCATCACAGATATGAAGTATCAAGAAGAAGTAGGAGGGTTTATTATTCAAAGGTTAATTTGTAAGGTTTAGAAGAGGAGGAATTGACCACCTCTTCTTCCTCCAAACTATACCATGCCCTCTCCAGCTGTCTCAAGTTTGCTCTTCTACCTCCTCTTAATTCAAGATTGTGTCTTGCCAATCAGAGTGGACCCCAGAGTTCCTTCCATTTTCTGAATCCACATGTTCAAGATTCTCATCCTTTCTGACTTCAGTTCCCAATCACAGGTTGGCATGATGACTCGGGGTGGTTTTCTGCATGTCTGACAACAGTACTCTGATGGTTCAGCAAGACAGGGATAAACTCATTCCCCACATGAATGTGGAAAATGTTAAGGATGTTTTCAGAGCATGTAAAGTATCTCTCATCAGCAATCAACACTGAAGGAGATGACATTTTGCCAACAGAAACCTGTGGTTCACCCAGAAGAAGAGACTGACCTAGTACACACAACAGCCCCCTTATACCCTGAATGAGATGTTCTCACAAGACAGGTATGGAGAGAGAAAAAATCAAACATGAGGAAAGAGAGAACTTCAGGGGAGTTCTTTTCCTTTTTACTTGTTGGTGTGTTGGACCCTGAGCAGCATGACATTAAAACTCGCAAAAAAGAGCCTATATCAACTTGGTGTGGTGACTCAAAAGTTGTCGTTTCTCAACTCAACTTTGCTGAAACACTTGATTCATGTTGTTCTTATTTAACCTAATTTGCATTGATTTAATCAGTGCTGGTATGCTTTAAATACATAATAAATTGGGATTCTGCAACTTAGATGACTTAGAATAGCTAAATTTCAATAAAGCTCATTTCAATCTGTTAATGTATACAGTTCTGCCAAGGGGTTTAAAAGCATAGAAAAGATGCAAACTTGCCACATTAGAGGTGGGAAAGGTTTAAAGATACCATCCAGATGAAATGATTTGCAGGATAATAATGTGAAAAGCAATACACACACACACACACACACACATCTTAATTACAACCTAGACACATCTTCTACATTTTGAGTAGCATACTTAGAAGAAAACTCACATATAAATGCAGTGAATTTAATTTTATTCTCTTTCCTTCCTGCCAATACAACTCTCTTCTGCCTCTCTGTACCAGCTCTACAAATCAAGTGACATCCAAAGTGGGACCTCTTTTTGCCCATTTGGCAGGCTCCATCATCACTTTGCCAAGCCGCCTGCATTAGGAGGATTTTCTTCCTAGCAGCCATGGGGATTGGGTGGCTTAGACTCACAGTGCTTGCTGAATGGTTGGCCAATGTTTACTCCTGCCTGCCCCTGCCTCCCCCATCACCCTTTAGAGTTTATGGCTCAATTAGCCAGCCTGCTGTCAGGAATAATTGTGTTGGCAAGAGGTGAAAACACTTGATGGTGACACTGTTTGCTGAAGTGTTCTGCAGCACCTTGCAGGTGCCAGGATGAAAACTGCAGGTGCTCTGTCCAGAGTCAGATAGGAGGCTAGAGTAACAGAGAGACAACCATCAAGAATGGCAAGGAAAGAATGCCACTTGAGTGTAGGACAGCAAAAACTCCATCTCTGGGGTAGACAGCTGTAAGACCCCGGGTAATGGCCCGATATCTCTGTGCCTCAGTCTCATCATGTTCAAAATTAAGGGGCTTGATTTTCCAACATCTCTTCTAGATCCTAAGATGGACAAGTGACATCTAGGATGTCTCGGATTTGTTTTCCTTCCAATTAAATAAGGACATCTCCGAGATAAATAACCAGGGCAGAGATCAGGGCAGAGATCAGATGAATAAAAAAATGTAATGATTCATGCCCCTGTTCATAGGACTTTTCCTGAAAATTATCACCAGTCTTTGGTGACTTAGACTCCACTGGCTGGTGCCTTCAACTTGGATGCTAAGGACCAACCCAGTTACTTGTCCAAAATCAATCCAGCCTGGGAGCTTTGGTAATCCACTGCCTTCTTGGAAAAGTGAGGACCACTATAGATAATGCCTACTTACTTCCAATTCCTGAGAGGCAGAGATGATGGGAATTCAAAGACAGGAGCTGGAGATTCACATTTGATTCCCCCATCACCTCCTTGGGCATCTCTGTCAAGAAGCTAGGCTTCTTCCAGACTCACTTCCACACTCACTTCCAGAAGGGTTTCCCTCTACCATCTATGAGGCTTTTTTTTTTTTTTTTAAACAAATGACCAACAGGTTCCTGACAATAGCAATACAGATCCTCCCCGAGACTGTTGGTTGGAATGAGAGAGAGCTCATTATAAGAACCCCATCTATAGATGATTGTGAATGGAAATAATCAGGCAAAGACTTCTTTTCATACTTAGAAGGCACAATTTAGCAACAGTCTCAAAGTTTAATTAGGGTTATGTGTATGGAGGTGGGTAGGCTTCATTATGGTTTAAATTATACTTTGCTTATTCTCTAGCATTTTCTCCTAGAGGGTACCACAGGGTGCTGTAATCACCATGTACAACATGCTGGAGTCAGCCCTCCTGGGTGTCATACAGCATCATCTGTCTTTAATCCACCTGGGACCTTATAGACATCTAAGGAGAATGGTCAAGTCTCCAAAGGCTCTCAGGCAAAAGTCCCTGTACATAGACATACGGTTCTGCTACACTGGGTCTCACACCACCAAATCGGGATGCTTTCCAAACCCACTCGGTTCAGAAACCATTTCCCCATCTACCACTAAAAAGGGCTGGCTGACTGTAGAACTCCAGTGCCTATAAGGAGAGGGGAAAAAAAAAATCTTAGCCAAGCCCCCACAATCATTGCTTTACTCTGTCTTCTCTCAAGTTGTTTTTCTAAAGCAAAGGACCAAATGTTGATTTCTCTACAGATTCCTACGTGTCTCTTACACGCAGACAGCTTTAAAGGGGGAGGGGGCACATTCCCAAAAGGAAAGGGGGAGAGAACAGAATCTTTCAGTTTCCTGCTTGGAAATATCTTGTCGTTGATGATGCTAGCCCATATCTCCATCCCCTCTCCCCCTTTTTTGAAGCATGGACAAAAAAAGCTGAAAGTGTTTTCCGTTTCATCAAAGAACATATATTACTTTAGTGGCTCGGTAAAATGTTGGTTTTATGCCCACCCCTTTTCAATCTGCCCATGTCTGAGGTGCTCCGGGAAGACGCACAATCGTGAGCAGCTTACGACACTCAGTGAGCAGTAGGTGCCTGTGCAAGCTCGAGCCGCACACTGCCGGGTGGAGGGAAGGAGCCAGGGCGCCGCTCCCCGCGCCACCGCCCGCGCCGCCCGCCGCCCGCACCTCCCTGCCGCCCGCAAAGCATGAGCGAGCCCGCTCTCCGCAGCCGCCCCAGGTGCGAATGGCAGGCGGTCTCCGCGGAGTAAAAGGTGGCGCCGGTCAGTGGTCTTTTCCAATGACGGACATTAACCAGACTGTCAAATCCAGGGGAGTCGTGAGCCCCGAGTTTGGAGTTTTTTTTTCCCCCCCACAACGTCACAGTCCAAACTGCAGAGGGAAAGGACAGCGGCAGGAAGGCGAAGCCCAGCGCCGGCACGTAGTTGGGAAACTTGCGGGTCCTAGAAGTCGCCTCCTCGCCTCGCCAGCCGCCCTTGCAGCCCGGAGCCGAGCAGCAAAGTGAGACATTGTGCGCCTGCCAGATCCGCCGGCCGCGGACCCGGGCTGCCTCGGAAACACAGAGGGGTCTTCTCTCGCCCTGCATATAATTAGCCTGCACACAAAGGGAGCAGCTGAATGGAGGTTGTCACTCTCTGGAAAAGGGTGGGTAAGACACTTTTTAATTAAATTCTTTCCCGAAGATTTTTTTTTCCTCCCTTTTCTTTGCTGCAGCATCTAACATGGACCAAATCACCATCTCTTTGATCTTTCCGTGGCTGTGAACTTTCTATGCTGCCCAGCTTTCTGCATGCTTAGAGGTGAACGTGTGGCTTTGGGGAGGGGGGTCCTTCTTTATTTCAATATATTTATTTGATTTTGCCCTTTTCTCCCCCTCCCCCGCTCCCCTTCCCTTGGAATAAAATATGATGTAGATTTCTGACCGAGCGCTTCCAATGGACATTCTCCAGCCTCTCTGGAAAGATTCTCGCTAATGGATTTCCTGCTGCTCGGTCTCTGTCTATACTGGCTGCTGAGGAGGCCCTCGGGGGTGGTCTTGTGTCTGCTGGGGGCCTGCTTTCAGATGTTGCCCGCCGCCCCCAGCGGGTGCCCGCAGCTGTGCCGGTGCGAGGGGCGGCTGCTGTACTGCGAGGCGCTCAACCTCACCGAGGCGCCCCACAACCTGTCCGGCCTGCTGGGCTTGTCCCTGCGCTACAACAGCCTCTCGGAGCTGCGCGCCGGCCAGTTCACGGGGTTAATGCAGCTCACGTGGCTCTATCTGGATCACAATCACATCTGCTCGGTGCAGGGGGACGCCTTTCAGAAACTGCGCCGAGTTAAGGAACTCACACTGAGTTCCAACCAGATCACCCAACTGGCCAACACCACCTTCCGGCCCATGCCCAACCTGCGCAGCGTGGACCTCTCCTACAACAAGCTGCAGGCGCTGGCGCCCGACCTCTTCCATGGGCTGCGGAAGCTCACCACGCTACACATGCGGTCCAACGCTATCCAGTTCGTGCCGGTGCGCATCTTCCAGGACTGCCGCAGCCTCAAGTTTCTTGACATCGGATACAATCAGCTCAAGAGTCTGGCGCGCAACTCTTTCGCCGGCTTGTTCAAGCTCACCGAGCTGCACCTGGAGCACAACGACTTGGTCAAGGTGAACTTCGCTCACTTCCCGCGCCTCATCTCCCTGCACTCCCTCTGCCTGAAGAGGAACAAGGTGGCCATTGTGGTTAGCTCGCTGGACTGGGCTTGGAACCTGGAGAAAATGGACCTGTCGGGCAACGAGATCGAGTACATGGAACCCCATGTGTTTGAGACCGTGCCGCACCTGCAGTCTCTGCAGCTGGACTCCAACCGCCTCACCTACATCGAGCCCCGGATCCTCAACTCCTGGAAATCGCTGACTAGCATCACCTTGGCTGGGAATCTATGGGACTGTGGGCGCAACGTGTGCGCGCTGGCCTCATGGCTAAGCAGCTTCCAGGGGCGCTACGATGGCAACTTGCAGTGCGCCAGCCCGGAGTATGCGCAGGGCGAGGACGTCCTAGACGCCGTGTACGCCTTCCACCTGTGCGAGGATGGGGCCGAGCCCACCAGCGGCCACCTGCTCTCAGCCGTCACCAACCACAGTGACCTGGGGCTCCCGGCCAGCCCGGCCACCACACTCGCTGACGGCAGGGAGGGGCAGCTCGACGGCACGCACGAGCCCGCTACGGTGGCTCTCCCAGGCGCCGAGCATGCCGAGAATGCCGTGCAGATCCACAAGGTGGTCACAGGCACCATGGCCCTCATCTTCTCCTTCCTCATCGTGGTCCTGGTGCTCTATGTCTCCTGGAAGTGTTTCCCAGCCAGCCTCAGGCAGCTCAGACAGTGCTTTGTCACGCAGCGCAGAAAGCAAAAGCAGAAACAGACCATGCATCAGATGGCTGCCATGTCTGCCCAGGAATACTACGTTGATTACAAACCGAACCACATTGAGGGAGCCCTGGTGATCATCAATGAGTATGGATCCTGTACCTGCCACCAGCAGCCCGCAAGGGAATGCGAGGTGTGATTGTCCCAGTGGCTCTCAACCCGTTCGCTACCAAATAACGCCTGGGCAGCTGGGGCGGCTGGCCAGCGCCAGGCTGGGGTCTCCGTGTCTGTGCTCCGATATGCTCCTTGACTTAAACTGTAAGGGGATATCTCCCAGAGACTTGACATTTTAGCTTTATTGTGTCTTAAAAACAAAAACGAAATAAAACACAACAAAAACCCCACCCCACAACCTTCAGGACAGTCTATCTTAAATTTCATATGAGAACTCCTTCCTTCCTTTGAAGATCTGTCCATATTCAGGAATCTGAGAGTGTAAAAAGGTACCAATCATTGAATTTTTTTTTTTTTGTAAACTAAAATGTTTAAAATAAAATAGCATTTACAGTTTTTACAGACTGGTGTAACCTAAATGAACTGTTACCTGTGTTAAAAGAGAAGCAACAGTTAAAGTGTCCTTCCCTGTGTGTGTGTATGGGGTGGGGAGGGTGGAGGGTGCAATGACTAGAGGGAAAATCCAGAAATTCAGGAGCATGGTAGACTCAATTTGAAATATTAAGAAGGACAAATACAGCTCATCAGGTTGATTTATCCCCACATGATTAAAGACTGGAGGGGGGAAAAGCAAGACCTTTCATATTATTTTTAGAGGAGTGCAGTGCAATCACTGTAACGCAAGTGAAAGGGGAACAGAGGACTGAGCATCACTGCCTAGCCTTGAAGGCAGGGATCATTACAAATAGCTTTTAAAAGGCAGTGTCAGACAGTTTGTTCTATGAACAAGAAACATTTTTGCATTTAATACAACCATCTTTCAAATCAATTCAAAATTTAACCCCCAAATGCCACTGGTTCATAATTCTCTTATGCCTCTGATTCACCAGAGAGGTAGAATTTGTGCCCTTTTCTGTATTCTCCCAAGTGAAAGGCAGACCCTCAGCCTCAGTTCAGCAAGATCTGACTGAAGGGAAGAAGAGGAATAAGGCAGAATCCAAATGCTGGCAGATGAAAGCTGTGCTTTCTGGAGCACATTGCTAAGACTGCAGCAAGTTTAGGCTCTCAGCAGTGATAGCACACTCCAAGTTACTTTGGGGAACAGTGAGAAAAATCTTACCTCTGGTTGAATGCCTACTGGGTAATGACTGATAGCAGGTGACTTTAAGGGCAGACTTGATACAGAAGCCATGGAGGCGATGGGGGTGGGGTGGGATAGGGGACGATCACCATTTGATCCTGTGTTCAGATATTACAGAGATAGGAAAATCTGTTAGCTCAGAACAGAAAAAGCTGCCTCTTTTCAGATTGCCCTTTTGCATAATGCCTACTTTTCCCTGTGTTGTTTTACTTTTTTCTGTGTTGGGATCAATGACTACTTCTTCCCACCCTTCACAGGTCTCCAGGTCTATCATTGAGATTTAGGTTGTTTACTCGACTAAATTAAAGAGTAGTAGCAGTTGGTGGGTGCGGGGAAGGGAAAGAGGGAGGAGTACTGTGATTTGGATGGGAGGGGTCTTTCACCGGCGAACACTTTAAGCAAATGTATGATGGAAATAAATGGAGATGAAGAGCAGATGGTGAATACTGAACCAAAACCCAGGCCCAGAAGTCTTTTTCAAACTCAGGTACTCACCCTTCTCAAAGATCCTACAGTCTGGCATCTTTCTTTTCTTTCTCTTTCTCTTTCTTTCTTTTTTTTTTTTTTCTTTTCTTTTTTTTTTTTAAAGAGAGACATTCAAATAGCAGGGAGGGAGAGGGAAGGGGGAAACACACACACAGACTGCCATCTCCCAAAAGCAAATGCCTCTAGCCACCTACCTAAAGAGGAAAAATCAGCTGTCTGAAATGCAGAATATCATCACCAGGAGGTTTACTTAGGCTGAGGACTGGTAGTAGGTTTCTCTTCTACCTATGGAGAAATCCATTTGCCTAATAATACTGCACAAAAGAGGCCCTTTCCAGAGAAATACTTTGCAAATGTCTCTAAGATGCTAAACCTTGAGAATAGAGTTTAACACCTTCTCTCTCTCTCTCTCTCTCTCTCTCTCTCTCTCTCTCTCTCTCTCTCACACACACACACACACACACACAAAGGCAGACACATGCACCCCAGCACATTTTTCCTGACCAGAAAACTTCATCTTCTTCATTTCTAATTAAAACATGCCATCCTGACAGATACCATGTTCATATCACCTATTTAGGCATGAGGAGAGGTGCTTTATTGCTTTATTTGATACCTTTGAAGAGAAGGTTTTGGATTCAGCCAATGCAATTCGGGGCTGCCGTTTTAAACAGCATAGCGCTCAGGGGGCAGAGGTAGTAGGAACAATGTCTGTTTAGGGACGTGCCATCTGTAGTTAAATTCAAAGAGTCTCTAGAAGGCAACATATCCTTTTTGGGGAAAAAAAAATTTACCAAACTGTGGCAATTAATTGACGGAAAGTTCCTTGGATACTACTGATTTAATCTCATAGGAAGGTTACTGGAATTCAGTGCCAAAGGCTACTTCAAGCTTGGTGCATTAAGGACTGTGTGTGTTGGTGTGCTTTTAGGGAAAGCTTCCAGAAGCAAATCCTTTCTGGCAAACAACAGAACCAGAGATCCCCTCTCTCCCCAGAAATATAGATATCTGAGACTGTAGAGTTTATTTCCTATTCCCAAGACCTTGTTTTCTTTCATTCTTCTTTTTTTTCAGTATGGTCATGAGAAAAAGCCAGAGAATAATTGTGCTTTGTTTTATGCTGCTGGCTCACCCCCCCACCCAACCCAAATGACTAAATACCACATATGTAGAACTTAAGTCCATGTGCATCTAATGAAGGATCATTGTAAAGAGGAATCTGCAGTCTGGTAACTGGAGGGCAAATACTGGCCATAGAAAACTGTGTTCTTACTTTGTGTGTCTGTATGTCTTTGCATTGTGTGTCTTTGTAGCAAATGCGTTTTCTACACATATAGGAATGTAGCTCACATCATTTTATGTTCATGCACCTCTTCCTTTGGAGAAAGATGGGGTGGGGAAAGGCAAGCATAAGGGAAAGCAGTAGTTTTAACTAAGGTTTTGTGACACTTGGAATCTTTTCTTTCACAAATTAATTAATCTTTAAGCTTAAAGAAATTTGTTCTGAACCCTCTAAGCAAACTACTGAGCATTTAAAAGAGAATCTAATTTTTAAAGGCGTAGTATCCTTTTTATGTGTTCTTCCCACAGAGGGTGCTAATATCCTTATCCTGTGCTATCTGAAAAGAATTTAAGGCCACAATTCATGTCTCTTCCTGGGCATTGTGATGGATTAACCCCCCATTTGCAGAACCTTCCCAGATGATTAAAGTTCAGACATAGCATAGAGGTTTTTCGAATATTTATATAGAAAAAAAAAGCCCTTTCTGACGAAAAATGAGACTCTCACACCAGTCTTAGCCCTGTAGTCTCTTAGGTTGTGCCAGAGGGAGCAGGTTGGGCTTCATTTAGAGAAAAAGCGGCCCCTGATGCTCAGACTTCAGCCATAATGGCTGAAAAGGCTAGTCCCAAGCACAACCCACGCTCCCAAGACTGCAAGTTGCCATCACAAAAGATTATTCCAGCAAAAGGAAACCTTTGTTAAAATTCATTTTTTATATTCTCCCAAGCTCCTCAAAATATTAGAGTGTCCTACCTTTCCTCCCTGCTTGAAGAAAGGCAGACATTTGGTCTGACTTAACATCAACAACACTTTTCTGAGTATGTGTAAGTAGAGGGCAAATGCCACGTGTTATTCCTCTCCAAGTTTGTAAGCAACTATACACACATCACAGGAGGGCTCAGGGGCCACCTGTGCTTTTGGGTTACATTAATCAACTTGTCATGAAGTTTGGTGCCTATTCTATGTGACATTGCCAGGTAGAAGGGGACACTGGTGGGTCACATATTCTAGTAGAATAAAAGGCACTGGATATCTCACAGAGAACATTATCAAAAGGCATGAATGTATATCTTTTTTGGAGAATGGGTATTATAATGTTGGAGAGTAGTCAAAATAAGCATCAATTACCTCCTCTAGATATGTGGTTTGTTGGTTGATTTGGGTTTTGTCATTGATGGAATGACAAATAATGAGGAGTTAGCAGGAATAGGACTATTAAACAGGCACCTGAAATATATTTTAGGAGAAGTTTAGGGACATGTGCACACATTTTACATACATAGCATGGATATAACCATATACATGTGCACATATTGCCAAATTTATATGACTACATATATAGCCACACACAAGGTTACATTACATAAGTACTTTCCAGCATTAATTACCCTTCTATTTTCTACTTCCATGATCAAACTGTTAGTCAGGAAGGAACCCGATAAAATCAATCACAATTAAAATGTAAAGGTGGATGATGTTATTTTCAGGCATCGGTCATTAATTGCTAGATGCTTTGCAGGCTGGGGGATCTTTTGGGCTCCTCATGCTGTAGGAGAGTGTAAGCCTGCTACCTACTGGTAAGAGCCAGCAAATGGCAATGCATTCTTTTGAGAGTAACTTCCTAACTAATAAGTTCCATCTCAAGGTTAGGAAACATATTTCTCCATTAAAAATATTCTACTCTGATTTTTTTCCCAGGGATCCAATTGGCAAACTTCTTAACTTGAGACTGGGCACCATCTTCTGGCCTTCCTCAGTAGACCCAGTTTTTGAAGGTCTCTGGTTTTTGCTCACAAGCCTAGGGCCTGGCCACAACATCCTTAAGGTTTAGTCAGAGATGTAAACGAAATGGAGGGAATAAAATTTATTGACTATGGGAGTCTTTGTCTAGGTCGTGATATGTGAGCAATACATGAGGAATCTGAGGTACAGAGATGTTCAGCGCTTTGTGCGAAGTCCCCCAGCTTGTCACAGAGCATTGGTATTCAGGTCCAATGTCCTTTCCACAATACTCTATTTCTTGTTTCCTTGAACAGTTGATCTTTCCAGCCCTCCATCCAGCAGAACCTAGCATGAGCCTGGGCACAGGGCACATCTTGTTGGATGATGTAGGTACAGTTTTTTGAGTCTAGGAATTTTCATGCTGACTTTGCTTGCTCTGGCCTCTGTTAACTGGCTAATGCAGGACTCTGCCAACAGAGGATATTCCTCACAGGCTTCCAGAAAGAGAAGTGTCCAGTTAATCACCACTCCAACCTCGATCCAGAAGATTTTAGACCCAGAGAGAATAAGGTATAGGCATCCATCCATATATTTTTGTTGAGGATTTGTTCACATTTCTTTCTTGATCATTAAAAGGACTATATCTCTATGGGCAAATCTGCCACCCACTCAACAACTGGTGATGTCTGGAGACTTTTTTTTTCATACATGGTGGTGGGACCTACTGGCCTCTAGTGGGTAGAGGTCATGGATCCTGCTAAACATCCTACAAGGCTCAAGAAAGCCCCCTCACAAATAATGGTTTGTTCCAAACTGTCAAGGGTGCTGAGGTTAAGACTCTCTGCTCCATGGTAAAAAGTAATGAGGTTAAGGCTCGTGGGTGGCTCAGTGGGTTAAAGCTTCTGCCTTTGGCTCAGGTCATGATCTCAGGGTCCTGGGATCAAGGCCCGCATTGGGCTCCCTGCTTGGCAGGGAGCCTGCTTCCTCCTCTCTCTCTGTCTGCCTCTCTGCCTACTTGTGATCTCTCTCTGTCAAATAAATAAATAAAATCTTTAAAAAAAAAAAAAAGTAATGAGGCTATCTAAACCAACATATTATGCTCCAGCTTTGCATGGAGTAGCCTTTCTGATGAGTTAAGTTTTGGTTCACCCAGATCTATTCTCTCTCTCTCTCTCTCTTAAAATTAACGTATAAGGTATTATTTGCTTCAAGGGTACAGGTTTGTGAATCATCAGTCTTACACAATTCACAGCACGCACCATAGAACATACCCTCCCCAATGTCCATAACCCAGCCAGCCTATCCCTCCCCCCACCACCCCTCAGCAATCCTCAGTTTGTTTCCTGAGATTAAGAGTCTTTTATGGTTTGTCTCCCTCCCCAGTCCTATCTTGTTTCGTTTTTTTCCCTCCCTACCCCCACGATCCCTGCCTCTCAAATTCCTCATATCAGAGAGATCTGTTCTTTTTTAATCTTCCTCTCTCTTGGCCAGAAAACTGAAAGTCTAAATTAAAAACCCTCAGGTTGGTTGCTAATCAGCAAGAAGACCTGTAGTTAGCACATGGTTCTCAGAGAACATATGGCAAAACTTAAATTAACTGGGACAAAACTTGTCAGAACCCTCAATTGACCCACTTTTTCTTAGTAGTACCTCATTTAAGAAACAGGAAAAGAAAATCAAGTTAACATTGGATATTTACTTAACAAGAAAGAAAATGAGAAACATGATATTCCTTCTAGAAGATGTTCTGAAGTCTGAACAAATTCAGCCGACCTGCTTGTGCTTTCTCCTTCTCCAATCAAGCCTGGAATGTCTCTAAGGGGGTAGTGGGTTTCCCTGTACAAAAATGGGGTTTATCTAGTGAGTAAGGTGGGTATATTCTTTTTTTTTTTTTTAAGATTTTATTTATTTGACAAAAAGAAACACAGCTAGAGAGAAAACAAAAGCAGGCAGATTGAAGAGGGAGAAGCAGGCTTCCTGCTGAGTGGGGAGCCCGATGGGCAGGGGGGGTAGGGCTGGACTCTGGATCTCCAGGATCATGACCTGAGCTGAAGGCAGACGCTTAATGGACTGAGCAACCCAGGCGCCCCATATTCTTAGTCAGGGAAATGATCACAGACTTTAGTAACAGGATGGTCTAGAGACCCAGGCATCACAAACTAAAATGCATTTGGGGGCTAGGCAAAGCAACACAGGTAAACGAGTTTATAGGCATATGACATTATGAAGGAATTGGAGAGTTCCCTTAAAAACCGGGCAGTTCACATTTGACTGGCCCTGGTGAATCACAACACTTGTGCAGCCCAGGTCAAGCCACTGCTCTGGAAGATCAGGGTCCAGACCTCCGGAGCCGTGCCCTTTAAACCTGTTACTCTTACATGTGTTAGGTTTGTCTGGTGATCATCTTACTGTGCTAATAAGTCTCTGTCTCTTTGCCTTGAGATGGATTCATCAAGGTATTCACTAAGAACCCTTCCGCAAAATGAAAATTCCACCCCCCCCCACCCAACTCCCATTACCCAGATATTCTGATTCAGCAGGCTTTCCTACATATGAATGAGAAAAGGTAGATAAAAAATCACAGAGACAAGGGCTTCAGAGAGGAGGTGGGGATGCTGGAAAACAGATGAGAAAGCACAAGTATGTGTGGGTGGGAAACTAGGGTTTCAGAATGTGCAGTAAGAGATAAAAGGAAATCCTAGCAGGGACTCACTCACACCCACATGTGAGACCAGAGGCATAGGGGTGTGCTCTGAAGCAGGCCTAATTAAAAAAAAAAAAAAAGTTGATGAATGCCACTGGGTAGGGGTGGGGTGGGGACTAGGAGTTGGGGTGGGGATGGGTAGGGAAGAAGTACAGAAAAAATATCTGTACAGGATTCCTAAAATAACTTACTATAATATACATAGTCACAATGAATATTGGAGTTCAGAGCCCTTTGTAACATGAGAAGAGGTGGGAAGGAAAGAAAGAGGGAGAGATGGGAGAAAACTAAAAGGCCAGGTGAGCAGAGGTGGGGGAGGGGAATGGGGGGGAGAGAGCAAAAGGGGATTATATTGCTCAAATAATCATCCTAAGTAGCTGTAATACACCAACTCAACTCCTTAGTCTTTTCTTTTTAGTCATTTCTTTCTTTATGCTGGTCTACCACGTTGACTATTCTCTTCCTCCTAATGTGATGCTGGGAAGCCATTTCTCCCTTACTTGATGAGAAAAAAGAAGACATTATCTAGCTGTGTATTCCTTTTTCTTGCTCAGCCAGGAGAAAGCAGCACACAGGAACCATGGGGAAGCTTGAATAAACGCAGATGCCTTGGGTCCCTCCCCCAGGAGATTCTGATTTAATTGGCCTGGAGTGTGGCTTTGGTGAGGAGATTTTTTAAAGCTTCCCAGGTGATTCTAAAGGTCAGCCAAGGTTGACAGGCACCAAGCTAGAAGGTCACAAGAATCACAACAGGCACAGCTCAGTGACTGACCCCACTCACAGGTCTGACTGCCTCTCTTTACACATGGTGGCCGGTGGCCAGGGTGGACAGGGTTACTGCCAAAGTGAGGAGTCCCCACCTGACTCCCCCTGGTGGGGCTGATATTAGGAGAAAGATGTGTAAGCATAGATGGACCTGTAATTTGTCCCTAATTTACAAAGTGTTGTTTACAATTAATTATTTTATTTCCTTTAATTCCCCCAACAATCTCACAAGGCAGATACAAACTTGTCCCGTTTTTTTTAAGTCAAGAAGACTCTGACGGGAAGAGGTTAAGTAGCTTTCACAATGTCAAGGCTACTGCCAGCCCTGACAACCAGAATTGCCTCTTCTAAATTCTGTGCCCTTCCCCTTCCAATGCTTCCTTTTCCTTCCCTGCTTGAGATATCAATCAATAAGTCTTCCAGGAAGAGTCCTGGAGAATACATTGCATGCATGCTTCTGCACCCTCTCCTTCACCTACTGGAGTCTGGCAATGACAAGAATTGGCATCACAGATGCCCCTTTGGTGGCCTCACCCCTGCCCATGCCTGACACTCTTTTCTTTGCCCCAGGAGCTTCTTTGATGCCTCAGAGACATCCAAATAGATGCTAACTCTTTCCAAATACCCCAGCACCGAAAGTTCCCTTTCTCCTTGACCACTGCTGTCCATTCCTTAGCTACCAACTCTTTACAGAATGTGAAACCTAAGTCTCAGTAGAAAATGGATGGATAGATGGATGGATGGATAGATGGATGAATGGATGGATGGTGATAAGTGTGTTTGTGTGCTTAAAAAAAGAATCTTTGGGGGAAATAACAAAGAAATTGCTCCAATGCTAGAACTTCAGGAAATGAAGCAGCTGGGTAATGTATATTTGGACAAGAGATCCTCCTTTGTTCCCCTCAAATGAAACAACACAGACCATCACTCAGGTGTAAGACCAGATCTGCCGATAGTTTAAGGGCTTAAAATAAAGCCAAGATAGCCAGGATAAAGACTGAATCTTGCAGCATATTTTATCTCCTTAAACCAATGCTTTCTTTAAAAATCAAGTATTATTAGGTGTGTACCATCAGTGTGTTTATCTTCAATGAAGAATTCTCAGTATTGCAAACTATATGTGGCAGGGACCTCTATCTCAGAAATACTGTAGGCAGCCCAGAGAAAAGGGAGAAGGCTGAGTCAGTCGCAAGTGAGAGCTACATTAGTCTGCCACAGAAAGGTCTGAAAAAGTCAAGTGATACACAATTAATGGACCAGTGCAACAAATGTCCAAGTATCCCCAAATGAACCAGTGTCCCAAATGGCCAAGACAATCTTGTCACTTGTCTCTCAGTTGCAGAACAACTAGTGGCTGTATGATTTTTGTCTCACTGTCTCTGCTCCATAGTGATTGCATTTGTGGTAAAATACATATTTCCCTGCAACTGATCTGTATGTGTGTTGTGTGTGCTTTATTTTAAAAATAATGGTCCTTTTTGGAATTCAGCCTCCTTTGCTTGCTGTCCAGGTCATTTTTATCGGAGTTTCTCATATTGATCCTATTTTGCACACTATTTCAAAAATCATAAAGGTACAAAAAGAAAAGAATAAGCATGCTCTAGGGAAAGAGTCTTGAGAAACCATGCTGTAACTGAAATGGAACTAAAGGTAACATATCACTCTGAGTTTTAAATTCTAACTCTATTGGTCAACTCATTCAGTCAAAGTAGCACAACATTACCTTTATAGGGATTAAGTAAGTAAGTGTTGAGTGAACAACAGTAAAATTTAACTTGAAGAAGAGGCCTTCGCAAGAGGACTGTGCTACAAATTTAGATCCACCAGACTCGCCAATTATGTGTGCAGAAGAGAGCTCCACTTTGTCCTGTTCCATGTATGAAAGGCAGCCAACCCCTGGGAAGTGCTTATTAAAATAATTTCCTTACCAGGTGCCTGGCAACCTGCTAAGTCCTTAACATCCTCTCAGTTAAACCCTGCAATAACCCTTCAAGCCTCCTTGTCCAGAGAAGTATTTTTTTTTTTTAAGATTTTATTTATTTGGGGTGCCTGAGTGGCTCAGTTGTTTGGGCGACTGCCTTTGGCTCAGGTCATGATCCCGGAGACCCGGGATCG
>PITA01012454.1:0-61917 GCA_004023965.1 Spilogale gracilis | reverse complement strand
AATAATGTTCTTTTTAAAAAAATTTATTAAATGGAAATTTATGTGTCTTTGTTGGGGGCTATAGGCTAGGTGATATTTTAACTATGAATGTATCATTTTCAACTTCTAATAACTTTAGACATATTTGCAATGATAAGGGTAGTAAATAGAGCCCCAAAAGATAGAGATGATGCAAACACATAAAGATATAGAACATTTATTATATATTAAAGGTGGTATAAAGAATAAATTTAGAAAAATACAGAACTTAGTAAAATATATCAGGATGGAAGTCTATACATTTGGGGAATATGATTAGGTCTGTACCACATGTTTGTAATAAAATTAATTCTTAGTGGATTAAAAATTGTTAGGTGAAAATTAAAGCCATAAGAATATTAAAAGAAAATATAGGTGAAAGTGGGAAATGTCTTTAGCAATATGACCTAAGGAGAAATGTTGATAAATTTGGTTACATAAAATGTTAATTATTGATAAATTTGGTTACATAAAATGTTAAATATTCTGTACATCAAGAAACAATAAAGACTAACTTTAATAACAAAAGAAAAATTTAAAATGATGTGACAAATAATTGTTGCATGTTATACATTAGTAGATGTATTTATTGGGATGCCTGGGTGGCTCAGTCATTAAGTGTCTGCCTTCAGCGCAGGTCATAATCCTGGAGCTCCTGGATGGAGTCCTGCATCAGGATTCCTGCTTTGTGGGAAGCCTGCTTCTCCCTCTCTCACTCCCCTTGCTTGTGTTCCCTCTCTGGCTGTGTTTCTCTCTGTCAAATAATAAAATCTTTTTTTAAAAAATGTATTTATTTATTTTAGAGAGAGAGAGAGAAAGCACAGAGTGAGGGGCAAAGGGAGAGGGAGAGAAAAACTCAAGCGGATTCCACACTCAGCACTGAGCCTGATCTCCATCCTACAACCCTGAAATCATGACCTGAATCAAAACCAAGAGCTGGGGACTCAACTGACTGCACCACCGAGGCACTCCATAAATCAATAAGAAAACAATAACAAAACATGAACAATAATGAAAAGTAAAAATATGAATATTTAAATGCTAGGAAAAATAGGGAATGCTAACAAGTACATTAAAATCTTCAATGCAAATTTTAATTAAAAAAACAGTTCTCTAAAAAAATTAAAATGTCATTTAATCTTCTCAAATTAGCTAAAATATAAAAAATGCTGTAATATATACTTTTGGTAATTGTATAAAAATATGGTAAAGTACCGTTATTTTGGGGGTCCATTAGACAATGTCTATCAAAAGACTTTGATCCAACACCACTGCTTGTAATCCAATAAATAAATTAGAATATGGGAGAAGATTCATGTATTTATATGTGCATCTGTGTCAGTGTACAACAGATATTTATTTCATAACAGAATAATGGAGGTGGCGCCTGGGTGGCTCAGTTGGTTAAGCGACTGCCTTCGGCTCAGGTCATGATCCCGGAGACCCGGGATCAAGCCCCACATCGGGCTTCCTGCTCTGCGGGAAGCCTGCTTCTCCCTCTCTCACTCCCCCTGCTGTGTTCCCTCTCTGGCTGTGTTTCTCTCTGTCAAATAAATAAAATCTTTAAAAAAAAAAAAAAGAATAATGGAAAGTATATCCAAAAATAAGTGATTGGATACATATTAGTATAAATGTGTATATGATTAAACATATATCTACACATTTTATATATTTATGTTATACATTTAAGTGTATAGTCAGGTAATACAGAATTATTAAATAATCTTTTCTTCTTTAGTATTTTTCCTCACTAAGAATATCTGTTTCTGGGGTATTTCTTCTGTATTTTCATACAAATAACTGTATTCCAGAAATAAATATATTGTAGATAAATATCATTACATCATAACCTAGGAGATCATGTATTGCATATGAGCTCATATAGGTCTACAGAGAAACACACACACAAATACACAAGCAAAATTTTAAAAGTACTTATCTCTTGTGAATAAAATTCTTGAATTTTGTTTTATTATATTTATTGATGCTCTATATTTTTATAAGCAGAATGTGAAAATATTCATAATAAGAAAAGATTATATTAGAAAATGTTTGATTGGAAGATGGATTGAGATGATAAACTGTGCATATACATTTACATCCCCTTCCAATTAAATTCTTTGAAAAAGCAAAAACCTGTTGTTGGCTTTTGTTGTTGGTGTCATTATTTTTAGAGTAAAGTTTAACAGTGCCTGCAATTAAGAAAGAATAGTTGTGGAGGCTAAGGCGTTTTGACAAATTCCTGGAAAACAAACTCATGATTATGAAAGAAACAAGAGTGAAATAAACCATAGCAAAAAAACAAAACAAAACAAAAAACCCACAAAGGTGAAAAAAAACTGGTGCAGAGGCAAATGCAATTTCAGTAATAATCAAAGCCCAGAGCCCACATAAAGAATACAGGAGGAAGACCCAAGCCCAAGGGAATCCAGGCAATTAAGAGATAACATTGTGAACTTCAGGCCATTGTAGCTTACCTTGTTCTTTTTCCCAGTCAAGCAGTAGCTGTCTGTTCCAAGGCAAAAAACCCTGGACTGCTCTGAAGAAAGGGAATGATCGGCATAGGAAGCCTATTAACATGGGTGATGGGGCTTGAGATTAAATCACAGGTTAGGAAAACTCTGTGTCTCTGAAGTATAGAAGGGAAAATGAAAGAAAAGGCAAGAAGAGAAATAAAGTGTTCCAGTCTTATAGTAGAAACCTCATATTTTTAAAAACTGAGAAAGGGTATGCCACCCTGCTTCCTCTTTCTGTATCCACAAAACCTAAAGGAACTGGGCCACATTCACTAGGAAGGAATTTGAGGGAGCCCTCTTATCCAGGGCACAGGATCCCTGGAAGAGCTACACACCCACTGAGCCACCCATTACAGCTGTCTAAACTAATCAACAGGTCTTTATACTTAAAACTAAATGACAACCATGTTCACAGAACTTTGAAAAACCACTGGCATGGAAAAGAAGACCATGATGAGCAGGAGAGCTGGTATAGGAGAAAACATGTGAAAGCTTAAAACAAAATTAATTTTATGAAATAAAATATGTATTTTAATTATAAAAGCACATGTTAGACTGCTGCGTAAAATGAAATTTGATCATATTTGTTAAATTTGTTGTCCGATGTTGACTGCCTCCCCAAAGAAAAACCGAGGACGCTCAGGATAATGCAAATCACACAGCGAGGTTTATTTCTAGCTAGCTAGGGTCCAAGCATCTGCCCAGCACAGCGGGTTTCAGCAAGGACCCCGAATGCAAGGGTCTAGGGGTTTATACACGTTTCAAACAGCAAGCATGAGTTACACAGTAATTTTCCTGGTTGGGTGAGATAACATTTTAGCCCCCTCCCCAGTTCCTGGAATGCCCACACATTTCAGGAACTGGGGCAAGGAAGCAAGATGCACAGATAGTTCCTTGACTTATCTGCCCTCATTTGGTTAACACAGGCCTTGTAAAGGCATCAATCACCAGGGGGTCTTAGATATGCAAAGACCTAAATCGCCAGGGAGTTTCAGAGCCTGTTCTGCAGGCCTTGAGGCTAAACAGGTCCAAACAATATTATTCTCAGTAAATATAACTAAAGAAAGCATTGATATAAAATTCATTATTAGTCCAAAGGAAAATGCTAAGAAAAAGCAATTCCCAAACTATTGAGTAAAACAGGATTTTTCTGGGGCACCTGGATGGCTCAGTTGGTTGGGCAACTGCCTTTGGCTCAGGTCATGATCCCAGAGACCCAGGATTGAGCCCCACATCAGGCTGCCTGCTCAGCGGGAAGCCTGCTTCTCCCTCTCTCACTCCCCTTGCTTGTGTTCCCTTTCTGGCTGTGTTTCTCTCTGTCAAATAAATAAAAAAAAAACTTAAAAAAAAATTAAAAACAGGATTATTCTTATTATATTAAACTTTTGAGGAACAATAAAACAATATATATGAGAAATCAGATTTATATATATATATATGAGAAATATGATTTTAAAAAATGTGTAGTCCAGTAGGAACCTCTCAACAACATAAAAGATGAATTAGATTTTAAAAAAAGAATAATGCAGTGAGATAACTCATTACTACATTTAGAACATTGCATACAGCAGATAGGAAATGAGATATTTCTTTTAAGACATTCATGAAATGGAGAAAAATGATTGTACAAAAAGATAAGTCAATCTTAAATTTTGAGGCAGATTTTCTTTGAAACTTATTCACTAGCCACAATAAACTAAAAATGAAATTAACAATAAAATTGAAAGAGTTAGAATAATAATGAAATCAAGACTGAAAATATAAACTGTGTAGGAACTAATAGCAAAAAATCACTACATACTAAAAATTGTGATGTAGGCAAAGGGATACAAAGGAAAATGTGTATCCTTAAATACATAGAGAAAAATTTAATAATAATTTAAAATTAATGACTTAAAGTAAGTAAGCTATGATTTAAAAAACGGGAGCAACAAAATATTCCAGAAATAAGTAAGGGAGGCCTTAATTAGAATAGAAATCAAAATCAATATTCTAGATTACAGCAGCAGCAACAAAGTAACAACAAAAGTATCAATTTGCTTAACAAAAACATACTATGTTTTTTTGAAGTCTCATAAAATAGGCAAATAATTGGCAATGCAGAGAGAGGAGATCCACAAATAAATATTAGGGATAAGAAAGTAAACCTAAGTATAGATATGGTAGAAACTTTAAAATAAAAATAAATGCAAAATGCAATTATATATCAAAAGCTTGAAAAATCTAGATTAAAAGATGGTTTTCATATAGGTATGCAAGAGACATAAGGAAAAAATAAATGGAGAAGTTTGAAATGCTGCCAGAGAAAATGAGACATTGGAATGAGAGTATCCTGGAGTCAAAGGAGTAGAACCTTACAGAAGGACAGAAGGAAGTGCTCACCAGCATTAAATATCAGGGAAAACACAGACAGGTGAGGGTTCAATGAAACAATTGGATTTGGCTATTCAGAGTTATTTGAATTGCGACATATTACAATCCTCTGTGCAGTGAGTTTCTGTGGATGTAAGTAAACCTTTGCTGTGTTTTAAAAGGAATTACCCTATCCTAGTACTGCTGCTGGTATTGTTGAACTTTAATGTCACTGACTTTGATTTTTCTTAAATAATTTATGCAAGTGAAATTCTATGTATAAGAACAAAAGCTCATTTGAGGGTTCCATTATGAATACTATAACTACTAATAATAATTCATTTGGAGATATGTGCTTTGCATAGCATTTGCTTCATAATAGTGGTACATAGCTTAAATATCTCCCAATGTCACCCTTTATAAGCAAAATCTAATTTTGAAGATTGAGTTTAAAAGAAATTTACTGTGGACTTTAGAATCACTGAACACTGTTATGGGTCAATACACTTACAATTTCCACTCAACTGCAGTGGTAAAATAATCTGTTTTTCTAAGGGATGGATCGTTCTGGGATTTTTTTTTCCTTTGCAAAAACTGAAATGTTATAAAAACAAGTAGTGGTAAGACAACTACTCTGAGAATAAATTGTCCAACTACTCTGACAACTGTTTGAAAAAAATAAATGTGCCTATATAGCTTTCAATATATGTTCTTTTTTTTTTATCAGTAGACAAAGTGTAGTATTTAAAAGATATCTTAAAATATTTTTTAAATTTCTTTATAGGCTGTTTCTATTCCTGTTTATATTTTGTCTCCTTTATATGTGAAATATGTCTGCATAATTATTTTAAGAGGTATTCAAAAGAAAATTTCCATAAGACCATATCCTAAACAATCTCTCAAACTTCCACAGTATGCTTCCCTAATCCTACCTGCTGGGTAATTATCTATAGAATTTACTAGGCAATATCACAAAGATCAAGTTAGAAGCAATGTCTCTTGTCACTGAAGTT
Source organism: Spilogale gracilis (assembly GCA_004023965.1). Lineage (NCBI taxonomy): Eukaryota > Metazoa > Chordata > Mammalia > Carnivora > Mephitidae > Spilogale > Spilogale gracilis. The sequence goes on along the minus strand of PITA01012454.1, from coordinate 56,018 downwards.
ATTATCAAACTTCATGTAAAGGAATCTAAGGGCAGAAGTAAAGAAAATTATGTTCTCAATGAGAATAAAGAAGCATGTTTATCAGCATACATGACAAAATACATAAATACAGCCATGACAGAATTTGTTCACCTTTAATATTCTTAGTTCCTTACACTTGCTTTATTCTCTTCAGTCTCTACCTATGCTGTTCCCTAGGCTTCACATGCTTTACTGTCATCTTCAGCTGGGTGGCTTCTATCCTTATTTTCTGCCTCAGCTTCCCATCTCCACAAGGAAAATTTCCTGAATCTTTAAAAACAGGCTGATTATGTTTTCTAAGTGATCCAATCATATTCGGTCTTTGATAATATAGCACTTACCAACTATATTCATGTGGTCAGTCATGTAATAGCTCTCTCTCTCTTCACTAGCTTGGCTACAACATAGGTGGGCAAACTATGAAGGCCAAATCCAGCCAGGCATCTGTTTTTGTACTGCCTATGAGCTAAGAATAGTTGTTACATAATGAAAAGCTTAAAATCCATCAGTAAGAGTCATATTTCATAGCATGTGAAAATTATACGAAATTAAAATTTCCGTGTTCACAAATAAAGTTTTATCGGAATGCCACCATGCCCATTCATTAACACATTGTCACTGGCTACTTCTGTGTAAAAATGGCAGAGCTGAGAAACCATAAACTGTACCATGCCAAAAATATTTACTGTCTGGACCATTGCAAAAAAGGTTTACCTACATTTGTCTACAATATCAACCTACAATGATGTCAAAAAATGTAATAGCTTCAAGCTCTCAATTAACTTCTCATTGAATAATCCCAAGATATTGAATAGTGTCTTTATTTCTTTTCCTGCTTACTACTGTGGGAGTTCAGACCTCATTACCTCTGTCTCTGATCCTGATTGATCCAGAAACTGGCCATCTTCTAAATGACCATTGTGGTGGCCAGGACCATTGACACCTGCTGATAATGGAGCAGGGCAATACCATAAGCTTGCTGAAGCCTTGACTAGAGCCTGGAAAGCATAAGAAAATAAATAAATATTCAGGCCTACAGTAATACAATGGATCACACACCTTGTTAAACTACTATCCCATTAATGGATGTAGCTTTTGAGTATAAAGTATAAAGGAGTATAAAGGAAATATAAGCTCTTATTTTCCTTGAGTTTAAAGGAAATATAAGCTCTTATTTTCCTCTTCAAAAATGAGGTCCATTTTGCTATAAGATCAAAGTGACTCCCTGGCATTGGCTTGAGGTGCAGTAAACAAGCCACTGGATGACTAAAGAAGGCAACCAGATGAACCTAGTTTGGTACATAGGCAATTGGCAGCACTCACTTCCTGAAGTCATCATCAATGTAAGGTATGTAGGCTCTTCCTCGTCATTATGCCTACGGAAGTCTTATGATCTCCTTCAGTATTACCCAAACTCATAGAAACAGAGAATAAAATGATGGATGACAGGTACTAGGGATAGGGGGAAAAGTGGAGTTACTGGGGAAAATGTATAATGTTTCAATTACATAGTTACATAAGATAAATAAGTTCTAGAGAGCTATAGTACAACAATGCACGTATAGCTAACAGTACTGTATCAGGCACTTAAAATTTTGTTGAAGGATAGACTCAAGTTAGGTGGTTTTGCAATTAAAAGAAAATTTTAAGAAAAGTTATTTTAATCATATTTGACAGACATGAATAATGGCAAGGGAGAAAACAAGATCATAAACGTGTTTTCTTTGTTGTTAAGTGATGGTCCAGCACTCAAAATTTCACCGATGAAGATAATTTGTGGCAATTTGATTTTCCTCAAACTTCAAACCACCTCAGAGAGAAAGGTTTACTCCTGAACTTTATCACTAAAGGGCATATTTTATGGTTGCATATTCATTTAAATACATTCTTATCAATTTATCAGAGAACTGCCCTGAAGTCATAATAAAACTTTCTGATATGACCAAGGACACACTTAAGGGAAATGGTTCACACTGGTGACACCTGTAGAAAGAGTCTTGCCAACAATTTTCTGCAAAGTCCAAACAGGTAAATGACCTTTCAAATGGACCAAACCACACCATCAGGCTCCATTTCAACCATTCTAAATTCCTTATGATATAAAATTCAATTTTCCCACCTCTGCCATTTCATGAGGGTATCCCTCTTGCTAAATATATACATGAATGCATTATTAAAAATCATTATCACCATCATCATCTTTTTAATATATTCTATTTTTAAAAATATGAAATTTTTGAAATTGTCTTTATTTTTAAGCAACATTTTTTTTAGAATTTCAATGGAAACTGTAAGGAAATTATTATAAAATAACACTCTACTCTATGACTGTTCTGAGGTATTCACATTGAGAAAATATATTTTTTGAGATCATATTGAAAATACAGTAATCAGGGGCACCTGGGTGGCTCAGTTGGTTGAGCAACTGCCTTCAGCTCAGGTCATGATCCTGGAGACCCGGGATCAAGTCCCACATCGGGCTTCTTGCTCAGCAGGAGGCCTGCTTCTCCCTCTATCACTCCCCCTGCTTGTATTCCCTCTCTGGCTGTGTTTCTCTCTGTCAAATAAATACAATCTTTAAAAAAAAAAAAAAAGAAAATACAGTAATCAAACTAATAGTACATTGCTCTTCTGCTATTTCTTCTTTCTTCTATGTTAGTTTAAACTTTATTTCATCTTAATGGGGATATGTGCAATATTCAATTAATACTTTATCCATAAAATAATACATTTCTACCATTACATAAGTTAAGAGTAAGAGTTATTTGCAGCTTGTATGAACATATAGTATATCTCTGATATATACACATACATATAACTGTTAATTTTAAACTTTTTCTATTCAAATTCATACCTTTGAGTGGTCTATAGATTTAAAATAAATATTTGACTTCTTTTTAACTTCACTTACCCTACTGGGCACATCATCTCTTTTCCCTGGGTATCAATTCTTCTTTGCCTGACTCAGCCATTTTCTTAAAGTGAAAAATAATCCAAATTGCTTACTATCTCAAAATAATAAAATACTCAAAATCTTTTCAAGGGATTATGTAGTAAGAACTAATTAGACCAGAAAATAATAAATATATTTGATTTTGTTTATCTGTGAAATGTTCTCAAATGTGTTTTTCAGTAGAAGGGCAAGTATGAAAGTACTGATAGGATAAGCCCAGTGAATATTTTTAGGATATTTTTTCATGAAAAAGAGGAAAAAAGAAGGAAGTAGGGGGAGGGAAGAAAGGAGATATGAAGGAGGGGAAAAAGAGAAGGAAGAAAATATAAGCAAAAAGTGTCATGGTACCTTAAGGTCCTAAGACCTTAAGCAGGTGATAGAGGCTTTTACCTCTTACCTTCTACTCTTTTTTTTTTTTTTTTTTTAAGATTTTTTATTTATTTGACAGAGAGAAACACAGCCAGAGAGGGAACACAAGCAGGGGGAGTGAGAGAGGGAGAAGTAGGCTTCTTGCTGAGCAGGGAGCCCAATGTGGGACTCGCTCTTGGGTCTCCGGGATCATGACCTGAGCCAAAGGCAGTCGCTTAACCAACTGAGCCACCCAGGCGCCCCATCTTACCTTCTACTCTTACAAAATGTTCGATTTGGTGCTAGACTATTTATATTACTTAGAAGGTATAAATAGACTCTAGATCAATGGAACAGAATAGAAAACCCAGAAATGAAACCATGACTGTATGGTCAATTAATCTTCAACAAAGTCGGAAAGAATATCCAATGGAGAAAAGATAGTCTCTTCAACAAATAGTGTTGGGAAAACTGGACAACCACATGCAAAAGAATGGAATTGGACCCACTTTAATACACCATACACAAAAATAAATTCAAAATGGATCAAAGACCTAAATGTGAGACCTGAAACCACAAAAATCCTACAAGAGAACACAGACAATACCTTTTTGTCATTAGCCGTAGCAACTTATTTCTAGATATGCCTCCTGAGGCATATTCCCCCTGAGGAAAGGGGAACAAAAGCAAAAAATAACCTTTTGGGACTTCATTGAGACAAAAAGTTTCTGCACAGCAAAGGAAACAATCAAAACTAAAATTCAGCCTACAGAATGGGAGAAGATATTTGCAAATGACGTATTAGATAATGGCTTAGTAACCAAAATCTGTAAAGAGTTATTACCAAACTCCACACCCAGAAAAACCCAAATAATCCACCTAAGAAATGAGTAGAAGATGTGAATGAATATTTTTCCAAAGAAGACATACAGGTAGCCAACAGACACATGAAAATGTGCTCAACATTACTCATCATCAGAGAGATACAAATCAAACTACAGTGAAATACCACCTCACATCTGTCAGAACGGCTAAAATCAATGACACAAGGAACAACGGGTGTTGGCGAGGATGTGGAGAAAGGGGGACCCTCTTGCACTGTTGATGGGAATGCAAACTGTTGAAGTCACTCTGGAAAGCAGTATGGAGGTCCCTCAAAAACTTAAAAATAGATCTACCCTGATACCCTATGACCCAACCATTGCACTACTAGGTGTTTACCCAAAGAATACAAAAATACTGATTTGAAGGGATACATATACCTCGATGTTTATAGTACCATTATCTACAATAGCAAATTATGGAAACAAAGCAAGTGGATGAGGAAGATGTGGTGTATATATACAATGGAATATTACTCATTCATTAAAAAAAGAATGAAATCTTGTCATTTGCAATGACATGGGTGGAGCTAAAGACTACTATGCTAAGTGAAATAAGTCATTAAGAGAAAGACAAATGCCATGTGATTTCACTCATATGTGAAACTTAAGAAATAAATCAAAAGAGCAAAGTGTAAAGAGAGAGAGAGAGAGAGAGAGAGAGAGAGAGAGGGGTAAACCAAGAAACAGACTTTTAACCATAGAGAACAAACTGATGTTTCCCAGAGAGGAGGTGGAAGGGGTAGGTAAATAGATGGGGATTAAGAAGTGTGCTTGTTGGGATGAGCACTGGGTGATGAATAGAAGTGTTGAGTCACAATATTGTACACCTGAAACTAATAACACTGTATGTTAACTAACTGAATTTAAATGGAAACTTTAAAAAAGGTAACATAAATATTTTTATGAGAAATTAAGATTTTAAAACCTTTTTCTTAGACTAGCTATTTTTTATGGGCCCTAATTATTTGAAAATAGAGCCAACAGTTCAATAAAGTACAAATGAAGTTTTCATGCCAAATATTCTCAGAACTTATTAAATATGAGTATACTTACAAAGATATTTCCTTAATGTCCAGCTTCATTTCTTTAAGATGTATACCTGTGGTAATTTGTAACATTAGATCCGATATATCTTTTCACTATAAAAGAAACACTGATGATTTAAGAATAACTGTGGCAAGCAATCTCTTCTCTGTTTCATACTATGTTTCCAATTCCCTTTCTGAGTTGGGTTTTATAGTGAGTTATTTTTAGTAATCTTATTAATATTATTCTATAGGACTTTATTTTTATTATGATACTCTACAGATAATTTTATGGAATAAATTCATTTTAGAACTAGAACAATCAATTCTAAAGTAGACCATAGATATACTTATTTAAATCAATATACTATAAATGCATGTTTTATTTCAAAATAGTAAAGCAGTGGTATATAAAAAGGTGCAGTGACTCTTACAAAGAAAAGCCTTCAAGATATCAAATAAATTTTAAACAATTTTATATCTAAGGGAAGTGGTATGTATGTGTATGTGTGTGTGTGAATACACATGCTCAAATATATGAAAATACATGCATATTTACCTTAGCAGCCACATGCACACATATATCTGCTTCTCTCTGTATAGAGAAACAGAAAGAAAAAGAAAAATAATGAAAAGAGAATGAATCTTTTGGAGAAATTAATCATGTCTTAGTCCCAACAGAGGCAGCAGAAAAAGCCCCAATTCTCTAACATAGCACTCTCATGTTGCCCTTTAGAGAAACGTTACAAGCATCTGATGTCAGTTCCAACTAATGTGTTTTCAGGGGCCCAATGATACCAGCTCAGACTCTTGCAGATGAACATATATGTAACCAGTGAACAGGGTCCCTAATACGTGTATGTTGCAAAAATAAGTTAGCCTTTACCTTCTGAAACTTGCTGAATGAGGTAATTCATTAATTTCTTTAAATTTTTTTTCAGCAATCACCATTACAGTTACAAAATATTTTTTTACATTTTCATATTAATGCTATTTGACAAATTATGTCATAAATGGGAGAAATTTAAATATCAAGTATAAACAGGATGTTTTATCTGTGTTTACTTTTCTATTTGCTTTTAAGCTCTTAAAGAATTAAAGTAATGCTAATAATAACAGCAATAGCTATTTTTTATTTTTTGGCCACTTAATAGATACCAGAAACATATATCATTTCTGATAATCCTCAAAAAATACCTGTGAGGATATAAGTATTATTTTTGTTGTTGTTCTTTTTGTTATTCCTGTTTAAATATGGAGAAACAAATGTGGAGAAACTAAGTCTGTTTCCCAGGACAAGCAGAGTTATAAGTAAGTTCTCAGTGATAATCATAATTTGTGGTTGATCTTCAAACAGATTGATTCTCTACATTTCATTAAGAAAGTAAGCACCTCCATCCTTCACTGCTCCATATGAATCTCTTCTTTGCCTTGAGATTCCAACTTCCTGGACAAAATTGTAATGGCTTTATTTTTGATGGTCTCAACTCGCTTATGCAAAAAGCTCTAAATTCAAGTAGAGTTAAGAAATCTCCAAAACCACTGATGGCAAGAAAATGTGACATGGGATGCTTAGTCCTTTATTTCCCACTTAAAACAGTCTCTTTAGGCAAAATATTTTCAAAAAGCCTGCTAATTTTCCTCCCTTCCTGTTCCTTCTCCCAGCAAGCCACATCAAAGAGTTGGAGAGGATGGCTGATTCTGAGGTATCCATTCCTCATTGATTCCTCAGTCCCTTTTGACATGTCTCATCTCATCGGTTGTCTTGAGTGTCAGCCTCTGAGTCCATAGGGTTCCTACTGAAGCATCCAAGACCCTATTGTTGGGGTAACATATAGCCATTCCTCTTGGCCCTGTGAATGCACTGTGCCCTGACCTGCTCATAACCTCCAACTTACAAGCCCCAATTAAAAGTAATGTTGATCTGTTGAGATTCAAGACTGTTCCACACAGTAGCATCTTTCTTCTGGGTCCCTTTGATGAGTCCACAGCCTATGGCAGGAGACAACCAGCACAAAGTTATAATTCCTTTCCTGTGGCCATAGGAAATATTTTTGGTTCATTTCACACCTGAAGAAAATGAGAGTGTGTAAATTTCTTCCATTGAGCTGTCTTTCCCTTTCTGCCTCCATCTGCCTTGATGCCATTCCTGCTTTCAAATAGCCTTAAGCTGGAAGCTATGTTGCAGAGAGCATGCAAGTAGGGTGAGCAATCATCCTGGTTTGCACAGAACTGAGGGAGTTCTGGGAGAGAATCTTCAGTGCTAAAGCTAGATAAACGAAACCTTATCTAGGCAAACCTGGATGGTTGGTCACCCTACATACAAAATAATATCTCAAAATCCTCACCAACCTGGAATGTCAAAGGAGGCCAGTGTGTGTGGCATGTGGATATTGAAGAGAAAAGTGGAAGAGTGCAGATGCTAATGTGGAAAGATAGAAAGCATAAAACCATTTGGGATGAGAGGACAGGAGAAACTGTGTCAGTGCCAAATTATCCTTGCTCAGAGAGTCTGGACTCTCAGTATTCTGACAAGTGTAGAATATTTTCATACACCATCTCCTTGGTACTTTCAATGAAGGCACACAAATGCAGGATTAGTATAGCAAAGTGCAATGTACATTGCTGTGCAGAAAATGTTTTTGGCTTCAGTATTATACAAAAGGTTTAAGTGCTATAGGAAAATGTTTTCATTTGCCTTGACTTATTTTTGCACTATTATACATGGACTTTATCCATGGTAGTAACATATAGTACCTTATAGAGGCTATCTTCATTTTATGAAGTGTTCTGTTAGCTTATTTTCAAAAATTTTACTCTTGAAGGTTCACTCTTTTCTGATTGTCAATATATCATCCTTATTGCTATTATTAAAAATAACTCAGAAGTGAGTTCTCCATCTTGATCATTGTAAACTATTAGATAATCACAACATCCTTTATTTTGATTTTAAATACAGTTCTGCCTTTACCTGTGAAATATATTTAGAAGCTCTAGTTCTTTTTTAACCTCTCAATTACTAATTTATTCTGCCCTTGCAATGTAACTGATTATATTTTGAAATGAGACAGTAGAAATGGAATTAAATTATCAGTGTTATATTATTTCTTTCCAAAAATAGGATGACTCCCCTTATACATCTCAATTAACTTTATACATATACACGATTTTCACCTTAACAGTAGGTGAAATGACAGTAGAATTGCCGTTAGGCTAAATTATATAGGTAAAATTAGATTTTTAAATCCATAAAAATAACTTATTAGTTGGACTACATGAAAGTAGACTAAGAGAAGTGGTGATAAGTAGTTCATTGTGGCACTGACTCTATGAAATGATCTCTGTACAATGGCCAGTGAGGGTTCAAACAATTTCTCACTCAGAACAAAGATTATCTAGCCAAATATTTTCTATCTCTTAATAGCTACCTGTCTCATTACACAAATAAAAATGGATTTTCTACTGTGCTAAGTAGATGTAACAGTATTATCTTTTTTTCCCTTCAAATTGATTACCTTTGTCTCAAAAGCAGGCTATTTACTAAAAAAAAACTAGACCTAGCTCCATCTCCTATTTTTCTCCTAGTGCAACACAGAAGAAGATAAAGAAATCTGTGCCAAGAAAGGTGTAGTGTGTCACAGCTGTAGTCCATTCCAGTTAGAGTATTATGCATCTTGCATAAAGGAACAAAGAAATTGGGTTTGTGTCCTCAAGTCAGAAAAGAATAAAACTCCCTCAGCAGTTTATTACAAGCACAGTAATAATAGTATGCACTGGGTGCAAATTCTATTTCTTCAGGTTGCCACTCAAGGAAGAAGATCATAGATTCTTTCCTCTTTATTGCTCTAATCAAAAGACACCAACACTCAGGTGTCAAGATGCCCAATCACTGGTAACCCAAAAATATTTTTGTTTAGTTTATAAATATCTAACCATACTCATATTTTGATATTAGTATTTGCCTTGCATTATAATCAAGTTGTGTAGTCTGCTTTTAGTCTAAAACAAAAAGGTTTCAACTTATTTAGGGAAGAGTATAGTGGCCAGTGAGGTAAATATAGATGTCCAGTCTTCCCAAAGAGGGTTTTCCCCAGGTGCCTATCAGTGGACAAAGAACAAAATACAGGATTGACACTCATTAAAAAAACTATATGATAATGAGATAAATCAATAATTAACCTTTTAAAAAATACTTTATTTATTTATTTGACACAGAGAGAGAGATCACAAGTAGGCAGAGAGGCAGGCAGAGAAAGAAGAGGAAGCAGGCTCCCCGCTGAGCAGAGAGCCCTATGCGGGCCTTGATCCCAGGACCCCGAGATCATGACCTGAGTGGAAGGCAGAGGCTTAATCCACTGAGCCACCCAGGTGCCCGATAATTAAGAAATTTTAAGAAATTACTCTCTTGTAGTTGCAAAATAGGAAAAAGAACAGAACAGTTGTAGTCCAAATCATGAAACCCATTTAGTTACATCATAATGTTCTGTCTCTCTCTCATTTGAGGATGGAGATAAACTTGTCTGTGAAGGGCTGTATATATTCTAAAATAATACAAGATGTTATAGTACAGTTATGACACCAAACTGTCCAATACTCCAAAATTCCAATATTCAGTCTTTTGGGAAAGAAAGATGAAAAAGAAGATAATTACAAGGCGGTGTAGTAAGTGTTAACAATGGAAGACTGAATATATTGTCAGGGAGCAGAGGAGAGAATTATTAGCTTGTTGTCCTACGAGGAGCAGTTGACAGGGGTGATTTTTCAAGGTATAGTAAGACTTCTCTACAGAGAGAACATGCGAGAACACATTCCTAACCAACAGAGAGCATCAGGCATGTAGGACATGTCTTCTTGGAAAACAGAATTTTTGTCCTGAGTTAAAAATGTGAATAGTAGGAGATAAGGATGGAGAGTAGGTTGAGAACAGGTTACTCAGGGGTTTCCATGTTATTGTAAGAATTTTATATTTTATAAATCAGAAAATAACCTAGTATGCATATATTTTTTGTGAGGATCCATCTACCAAGTCTTAAAGAAAGGGTATAAATCAGCCTAATGTCAAATTGACTATATTAAAATTTATCTTCTTCCTAAACAACTACATTAAGAAATGCCACATCTGTAGAAAAAATGCTGTAGATTTATAATTTTTAAATTTGGGAAATATACTAATTTTGATTTTGATAGTTACTTTCAGTTATCTGTTTCTTGAGTGTTTTTTTAGGATGCTGTTTTTTCAACAACTACCTATGATACATAATAAGATAAAAGTTCCTATCTGTTACTGTGAACTCTATCCAGGAAAATCTGGTCTGTGCTGAGTAGAGGGGCCCTGCTTGTGGTGATTTCACAAGTAAGACATGGATCACACACCACGACAGTAATGCTCCAATTTTAATTTGGCTTCTGGTTTCAATTAAAAATAAAAACAAGTTGGTCGCCTGGGTGGCTCAGTGGGTTAAAGCCTCTGCCTTCAGCGCAGGTCATGATCTCAGGGTCCTGGGATGGAGGCTCGCATCGGGCTCTCTGCTTGGCCGGGAGCCTGCTTCCTCCTCTCTCTCTGCCTGCCTTTCTGCCTTCTTGCGCGCTCTCTGTCAAATAAATAAATAAAATATTTAATAAAAAATAAAAATAAAGACAAGTTTGAAAAGTATAATTGTCCTTGTCCCTACCAGCATGAATGATTTTCAAAAAATTATGTGTATTATTTTAACAATTTTGTAAATGTTTTTGCTAAATTAACACATCTTAAATTTGTGAAAATAACCTTAGATCTAAGGTATTTGGAAACAGGCTATGAAACATCACAGCTTGAATTCCCTTCATATTTTATACACATCTAACGACTAAAAATTAAAGGCTTTGTTCAAATTAAATTCTCAGATTGAAAAACAATACATGCTTACAAGCATGTCATTAAATGGAAAGGAAGGTTTTGGTGCTGCGGAGGACTTAAATGCTGTCATAAATCAAATCTAAAAGTCAAATGAATTTGGAACAACTAGATAGAATTTAGTTCTGAAACAAACTTTGGAACCAAATTTTCAACTAAAATGACAAACATTGAATGTTTCTTTGGATAAAGAATGTGGGAGTCAGTTTATGACTCTATTATGATATACTAAATTCTGTACCATATATTTGTTTTGGGTGGAAAATAATTGTTGCGTAGTAGTTTGCTAAAGAAGAATTTCAAGTAGAATACGTTTCAGGGCAAATATTATCTTGATATGTTTATATGTACTCTTGTAACATTTGCAAATGTTATAAATATAAAATGCAATTCTATACATAAATATGTATTTATGTAGACATGTGGAATAACCTTTAAATTCCTCTTATGATTTACTCTAAATTGCCATTTATAAATAAGTGAACATGTCCACCCCAAAGCAGATAGCTGTCAAGTGAATAACCTTGGCTCTTATCTTTTATTTTCTATCTAATGTAGCTTTCTTTGGATGACACACATTATGGTGAAAAAAAAATTATTTGCCATTTAGCTATTTCTACTACTACTACTACTACTAGTGCTACTACCACCACCATTTAGCTTTTAGCTACTACTTCCATTAGTGCTCTAAACTCAAAGTCATGATTTTATCTTTATTTATGCCTTCTTTACTCTTGGGTTCAGTATTTGTATTACTTCTTGGTGCTAGGACCACTAGATGAATCTCAAAATTTATCATATGAAACCTGAGAAACCAAACTGACATAACAGTTTTAGTACCTTTTTTACTGCCTGTTTAATTATATAGTTAGCTTTCAGCAATATCTTTGTAAAACATAGCTTTGAAAATGATAGCCAGGTAAGAAAATGGTAAGTCACTTTGATGCCTTTTTAGAATAAATATCATGTTCATACAGAAAATCGAATTTCCCAAAGTGAACCAAAAGCCAACTTTTTCCATGGTCAAATTAATCCAAAATAACATAATAGAATACAATTATATAACATTTTAGAAAATATAAATGGCTTAATTGACTCTAGCCTTAGTCTATTATTAGCAATATTAAAATATTTTTATGCTGCATTAGGTACCAGACTTTACTCCTACTAAACTCCATCATTTACTCAAATATCAAAAGTCAAAATGTGTGTGAAGTAAGGGAAAAAATGTACAGAAGCACAATGACTGGAGTCATGGACTCCAAAACAGACAAACAGGTTTCCTGACTAGTCATATGAACTTGCACAAATCATTTAATTTCTTCTGGTTTCAATTACCTTATTTATAAAGTACATTGATTTTAATATTATTCTTTATAGACAGTAAAGTCCAATTTAGTGTAAACAAAAAGTGATTTTGTATAGGTAATGACATAGTTTACAGAATTTCATTGTTTCATGAAACATATAGAGGAAGAGACAGCCTGAAGAAGGCTTAACTATAACCTGACTATCCTCATATGATCTTCCTATAACACACTATCTGGGGCACCAAAGACCAGATGGTACTTCAGATATGCTTTTCAGTTTTTGATGGTATATTTGCTTAACAGATTCTAGGGTCTTGAGTCTGGTTTTCGACCTTTTTTCATTTAAGTTTTTTTTTTTATTCAGGGAGACTTGTTGAAATATGTTTACAATGATCATTGAGGTATCCAATCCATAAGAGTGGTAAAACTATTTCTTACAGTCTTATTAGTACAAAGGGCCCAAGTATGTGACCTATGTTATATAGCTTTGGCATGTAGTAAACTTCTAAATATTAGCACTAGCCATTTTTCACTTAACTATGTCTTGAACATTTGGGTCCTAATCAGACTCTTAAAAAAAGAGACTAAAAAGGTAAACTATCATCAAACTCCATACTCTTTAATCTTAGAAGACAATGAAGCTTCTAATGAATTCTCAGTTTGTTACCATTTAGAAGTTGGATGTTAGAAATACCTTACAGGTAGATGAACAAAAGGTGAGCAAAATAATCTACATTCAGTCTGCTACATTTAAAAAAAATATGTTTGTAGTTGTATTTCTCATCATTTTGATAAGGAAGTTGAAATAATCAGTTAAAGTTAAAGATATATGCTAATAAAATCTCTGGCATATAGGATTTTTTTTTAATTATGGAAGTTATAATTTTCTAAATTCTTAACCTGAGCCCATAGAGAATAAAGATGTTGCATGATACATGCTAGCATTCCCATACCCATCTGAGTAATTAAAACATCTGGAAGCTTCAGATTCCTCATGTTTCCTCAACCTCTATCTTCTCTGGCACAACAGGATTCGCATATACCCTTATTTTTGTGAAGCACAATAATAAATGAGTTTTTTGGAAAGTTTAGGAATTTAGAGTATAGGTAATATTTAGCTACAAAGGCAAATTTGTATACTGAATATTCAAGGAGAGGAATTGGAATTGTTACATATTTTTATTTTATTAGGGAAGAATTGGCAGAACGACATGAGCCACCAGATGTGGCAGTTCATAGGCAAGGACTAATCTAGTAGACTCTAGATGATTCAAAAGGAAAGGAATGTTTAGAGATTTAAAACTAGTATGGCAATGGTAAACAATGAACAGATATTGCTTATTTACCATAATTTTCCATTCCTGTCTTCTCCTCCTCCCACAAAAGTAAGACAGAGATAAGCACGATAACCAAGGTAACTGACAAATATCTGATGGTTTTCAGTATCTCTGAGTACTCAAGTTTTCCAACTTGAAGTAGCTGGAATGACAACATCTGAAATGTGTTAAGTGTATTTATAAATATGTTTAGTGTATTTCCCTAGTGAATTACATGCCTTTAAATATTATATGACTCAAGAACAAAAGTTACCATGAAAATATTTCTTTGCTTTGTAAGTATCCCACAATACAATTTAACTGCTCACAAAAACTCAGCTAGATGTGTGTTACTTTAACTATAGCTTTACCTGAAGGATAGTAAAGATTGCTGGCCTGCAGACAGTTGCAAAGAGAGAAAAATTATGTTCCCCAGCTGTTGCTTTGAGGAAGACAGCTCCAGGGAAGAAAGCTCTTAGCAGCCAGTAGTCTGCTGAGTTCTCTTGTTTCCAAGACCAGACATAGACTGGGGCAGAATTAATCAGCCACAGCAAATTGAAATGATCAAATTTTCCAACCTATTACAATTTGTAAAAGTGCCTGTGAATCATACTACAATACCAAAGGGCACCAGACTACCTGCAGGAAGATATAGAGAATTGGGGTGACTGAAGAGGAATGAGCTGACAAACTTACTTTATCCAAGTAGGAAGCACATTAGCTCATATACAGTCTGGACAGAAGAGTGCTAAGAATGGATCTTTGGGTAGAACTGACTCAAAATACTTAAGAAGGCTCTATGGAAATAGCATGACGGATACTGGAAACCTAATAGCGCCAATTTATTTAATCATATTCTCCCAAGAGTTGTTTGTTTAAAAACCATGTAGATGGGGGTGCCTGGGTGGCACAATCAGTTAAGTCTCTGACTCTTGGTGCTAGTTCAGGTGGTGATCTCCAAGTTGTGAGATCGAGCCCCATGTGGAGCTCTGCATCTGCTTAGAGTTTCTCTCTCCTTTTCCCTCTGCCTCTCCCCCCGCCTCAAATAAATAAATAACCGTAAAAATAGATATACTATTGTACTATTTTATCATAAACATTTGAAAGCATACTCCAAATATAAATTTAAAAGTAAGAGAATTCTAATGTTTTCTTCTTGCACCCCAGTTGCTCCTACTCTATATCCCCTATGGGGTCCACTGTAACCCAGTGAGGCTACCCCTTAAAGTCTGTGTAAGGATGTGTGTGACACTTACAATGAAATGGAATGAAGTGATCAAATGGATACTTCTCTATTTTTGAATTAAAGAAATTAAATTAGACTGTACCCCACTTACAGCTGCTTTTGAATTGTATTCCATATAAAGCAAAGTATTCACAATATGTATTTGCACTAAAATTGAAAGTACTATCAATAGAAGAATCTGTCCATGTAGAATCCTCATGTTCAAGAACCATATGAAGTTTTCCTCTCCTGATTTTTTTTTAAGGTAGTGCTACAAATTTTCTGTATACCAGGAGCTAATAGTTTTAAAATGTTGTTGCTAAAGTATCTGCCTAATTGATACAAGATATTCTTTGGGGGTGATTAAAATGTTTTGGAATTTGATAGAAGTGGCATTTGTACCACCTGATGAATGTGCTAAATGTTACTTCAATGTACACTTCAAAATATTTAATTTTGTGTTATTTGAATTTTATCTCAACCAAACCACCATTATTGCTTAACAAAGTAAATGGATTTATTTTTATTATGCACAATTTAAATCTCTATTCCTCCATTAGGCTTATAATTAGTTGGTGTGTGTGTATATTGATATATATTTACCTACTTCTTAAATTCTTACTTCTCCATCAGTTTACTAATAGTTGGCATTTTTATTACATGCCTCTCAGAAGAGCAATTTTGATGCTTAGAGAATTTTTCCTGAACTTTTTTGAAAAGTAAAGTTAACTGAAAGATATTTCAAAAGAAAGAATAAAACAATTTTCTTTTTAAAAATCTATCTGAATCTATTATCAAATATGAGTATATTTTGTTTTCCCATAAAGACAAAAAAGAAAGAAGAACACATGGCATTCTTCTTTCCCTTGTATTGTATATATGAATTTGATTTTATAGGAATAAGAAAACAGTGATAGAAATTTACCCTTATCTCTTCTGAGTTTTAAATAAAATCATCTATTTCTAGTAATTTGATAGTTCTATGCAAAAGTCTTTCCACTATACCTAGAAATATTAAGAGCTTTCTAGTATGCAACTTACAGTCAAATATATTTTTAATTCTGATGATTAAAATAATTGCCCATTATTTTTCCTTTTTTAATTTAAAATAAATACTTTGAGATAGAGATATCTCAATCACATTTCATTTCTTCCTCCAACAACCAGAACTATTCTTTTTAACTTATGTGTATTCTAAAACTAGCATTACTTTAGTCTGGGTATATTATGTGTATGAATTTTTATAGACATATTCATTTGACAGCTGCTGCCACCTTTTTTAGCTTAAGCCTTAATAAATTATTTCTTATAATACCTAATTATATTAAAGTACATGGAAGATTATTTAACTTTTACTCTACTTCTGTACAGGCAGTGAAACTGTTCTCCAGGTACTATGTTGGCTGTGAACACTAGAGAGCTATCCTAGCAAACATCTAAAATCACCCAACATTGAACAGATGATGAGATGTCTTGATTGTGTCACTTGAATGTGGCCATTGGAGATCTGGTATCTAAGAGGCACAATACAAATAGCATCTGTTTCTCTAAGTCTTATCCAATTGGGGATTTAAATCTCTTTAAACTGGAAAATTTAATTTATAGGTTAGTAGTGTGTGGCCCTAGTGGTTTTCAGCTCATTTCCTGATTTCTTTGCCAACTGGAAAAATGATTTAATGATGCTACCAGATGATATACTTAAGCTTTTGCTGTTTCCAAAACTCAGTCAATGGTAAAATATCTGTTTCAGTTTTCTAAACATTAAAAAAATAAGATTCTTCATAATTCATAATAGTTCAATTTAATCAAAGGCTTCCAGTTAAGCAGCACTTCTCATCCACATTTTCAGTCTACGAAGACATGAAAATAGGTCAAAACTTAACAAAGATAGTCATCTATGCATTGTAAAAGTATCTTACTGTAGAAATAGAAAATGATTTGATAGTATTTCCTGTTTGTTAGAGTGCTGTAACAGTAATTAAGATATGATGAGGCAAATTTTAACTAAAGAGAAGCAATATTTTGGTATCTTTTACCCTTTTTTTCAGTTTACATTATGTTTTGTTTTGGTTTTGGTTTTTGTTTTTTTAATATTTTATTTATTTATTTGTCAGAGAGAAACACAGCTAGAGAGGGAACACAAGCAGGAGGACTGAGAGAGGGAGAAGCAGGCTTCCCACCAAGCAGGGAGCTCGATGTGGGGCTCCATCCCAGGTCTCTGGGATCATGAACTGAGCCAAAGGGAGTCGCTTAACCAACTGAGCCACCCAGGTGCCCCGAGTTTTTTTTTTTTTTTTTTAAGTGAAAATGATACTTCAGTTATTCTCAGTCTGTATTATGGTTCCATGCATTTTAGCCCTTATTTTGAGATAGATAGTAGATATTATCTCCAGATAAAATATCCAAATAAAAGAATCAAATAATCTAGAGTGCTTTTATTATTTGAAACAACGAATGGGTAACTCTCATATTTTCTACAAATACCTTAAGCTATATGACTTTCATCTCCTAATATGAAAATTCCTTTATTGTAAAGTAACCACAATTTCTTTGAAAAGAATTGGAACAATAAGAAGAGATCATTTGGTGTTGATATTTGGTGATAGATTTCTAAAATATCTGTATATAAGAATGACATATATGTGGGGTGCCTGGGTGGCTCAGTCATTAAGTATCTGCCTTCGGTTCAGGTCATGATCCCAAAGTGCTGGGGTGGAATCCTGTATCAGGCTCCCTGCTCAGCGGGAAGCCTGCTTCTTCTCCTTCTCTCACACCCCCTGCTTGTGTTCCCTCTCTAGCTGTGTTTCCTTCTGTCAAATAAATAAATAAAATCTTAAAAATAAAAAAAAAACAAAAAAAGAATGATATATATACTATGTTTTAATTGAAGATTAAATATATTAAAACTCTAAAAAACAAAAGCTCTATAATGCACAGAGCCAAGAAAACTTATGCTTAAATTTGTCAAACAAAGATTTTTGCTTATGTAGTTATGCAATTATATGGTTTGGTCAGATATAATACAACCAAATGACATTAGGTTGGTCCTGATTGATTTTATGTCTTGTCACATATGTCATATTTAAAAAATTACTCTATCATTTTATAGCCTCCACCACTGAGGTGCAAAATAAATTATAGATTTATATATGTAAAGAATGCAAATGATTAAAACAAACCTTCAGAACACATATGAATCTTATACAATAAATTCATGTATATTGTATTTCTTTATTAAGCTTCAGCCTAAACTTTCCTTAGCTTCTGTCTTACTTGGCTGGAGGGAAATTCAGCTGGGGTCACTTTTGAATCTACTTTCTCTCATTCCAGAGAAACAAATAAATGTTAGAAGACAGCCCAATATTGGAGGAAAGGGAATAAATCCTCAGATCATCAGGCTTCCACATCTACTACTGAATTATCTTATTGTCCTGCCTACGTAATTCCTTTATCACTAGTGGTTTACAGCTTTCATACTCAACTTGGGGTGTGGGAAGCTTTGACAAGACTGGAAAACCGAATGCATATGAACAGCCTCACTGTGTGTAGGACCCTTTTGAGGTCCTGTAACTCTCTGGGGGATATTTCAAAGGAAAGGTAACCAGCTCATAATTACTCATAAAACTCCCGTTTTTTTCTTCTTCTTGAAGAATTACCCACCCTTCATACTCTTAAAATGTCTCTTCTTTCTTCTCCTCATCTGAATCCCTCATGTAATCTCCTCAAATACATTTAGACATTAAGGGGCGCCTGAGTGGCTCAGTTGGTCAAGCGACTGCCTTCGCTTCAGGTCATCATTCCAGAGTCCTGCAATCAAGCACTGCATTGGGCTCCCTGCTCGGCGGGGAAGCCTGCTTCTCCCTCTCTCACTCCCCCTGCTTGTGTTCCTTTCTAGCTCTTTTTCTCTGTCAAATAAATAAATAAAATATTTTTTTTAAATTTAGACATTAATTAAATAGAGGAAGAGTTGGCTGCATTTAATAGATCCCAGTATAGGCCCTGAGCTGGAAATTGCAAAGTATCATGATGTCATGTGTAATGGATCCAATTCACTGAATAAAATGTAGGGCTTTTTCCATTTGCAAACTGTGTGTGACCAAGAAAATTAAACATTTTGCACATACAATATTATAAAATCGAATATCATTCATTGGTGTGCAGTTCTCAAATAAGAAAAATAATGGAATTTATCAATCCTTCTCCTTACTAGAATTTATACTAGAATTGGCTATTTCCCATAAACAGAATGTGGGCTTGCTTGTAAGTCAGTAACAATAATACATTTAAAAAGTAGATGTAATGTTAGATGTTCTTTCTAGACAGATTCCAGATGTGTGACTTTTAGCTGAATAACCAAAGTTACTGTGCAATTACAGTCAAAGATAACCTCCACCCTACAAACATGTGAGATGCACCAACCAGAGTGCAGTCATTACCCTTCTATAGCATAAATATTCTGTGGTCTCCTTCTACTCAATTATGCTAGAATGTAGGTCCCAAATAAATTAGGTTCCAAAATAAAACTAAAATAAAAGATAGCATTAAAAGCAACAAATACAAAAAATGTTTTGCTCTGCTTCCAAGGATCACTTGTTCTCCAAGGAGAGAAATTTTAATTTTTTATCGAATTCTAGAAATACAGGCAAGCTAGTGGTCCTTTTTGTTTTTTTAATCATTTTATTTGACAGAAAGAGTGAGAGAGCCTAGCAGCAGATGAGGGTGGGGAGACAGAAGAAGAAGGAAAAGCAGACTCCCTGCTGAATGGGGAACCCAGTAGGGAGACTGACAATAGTGAACTGAGATCATTACCTGAGCGGAAGTCAGACACTTAACCAGATGCCCCCAACCTAATAATCCTTTAACTATTTTACATATTCCATGACCTTAGACTGAAGTACTAAGTCTGAAAGACTAAGATATGTCATTCTCGTGTATTTTTCAGTTTTTATAAGTTGGAAATATAGTCTAAAATTTAATATAAATTTTGTAGGGGCAATACAATAATGCATTCCAAGACTTGGAAAATTCACTGGAGTTGCTTGTAAATGAATTTTGACATAGATTTATGTAATCTCAGTAGCTTCCTGTATTTTATTGTATTTATTTTTTCATGGTTTCATAGTTTTCATTGCTCAATATAAAGTGGTAACTGCTCAGTAAAAAAGTAAGTAGTGACACCTTTCTGCAAGTGTTAACATGAAATAAGACTAAAAAACATTTTATTCAAATATTTTCTTTTCCTAAGATAAGCATTGTTTCTATTTCCCCCATCACAAAATGGATGATGAAGCCTTAATGGAGTTAGTCTAGGACACTAAAAATTATCATAAAGTATAGTATGAAATTCCTGAGAACTTGGAGGAATGATGGTATTGTTTTAAGGTCTTTATAGAATGTTTTTGATAAATAGTAATTTTTCTAATGTTATTCAGGACAGCAATCAGGGATCTGGTTTAGAGAACAAATTGGAGATCCTTCCAGGTACAGAAAAGTAGTGGTTCTGGATGGAACAATCTGGTAAAGAACAATAGGTTCAACTAGGACATGAAGAAAATAATATTGGCTACTTCAGTAGATGTATAATCTGTCAGATACCATCAGCAATTAAGATACCTACTCTCTGGCAATAATGCAGTATTATATTATCACCATAGAATTTCTTTATATGTGGTCATAATAATCATGTTCATCTTTCATCTTTTTCAGAAAATCTATATTGCAGCACTAAGATTGTGATCTCTCTTCCTTGGTTGAAATATAAAACATTGCCCTTACTTTTGATCTTGTCTCTTGTTTAGATTTTAAATATCTGCATTAGGAGATTCTCTAAGAAATGGTATTACAGCATGATTTTAATTTCCTAATTTGAGTAAGTAGCTTTAGTTTTTGAAAACCAAATTATAGTTATTATAATGTTATGGAGATATCTCAGAAATGACTGCTGCATAACTAACCCTTCCTACTTGAAGGGCACAAAAGACTATTTGATTATTTGTGACTATGGTGGGTCAACTAAATAACTTGTGGGGTCATTGCAAAATAAAAATGTGAGTTTCTTTTTCATACAATGAAAAAATGTGCCGTTAAAATTTCTAAAATATAAATCTTTTTTCTTTCTTCCATGGTTTCTCTAGGCTTGCTTTATTTGCTATCATTGTTCTAAATAAAGTGAAGTCTGATTAGGTTATTCTAGTAAAGAAATATATTTTGTCTTTATGACATTTTTAAAGATACAACTCTAGAAAGTTGTCATGTCACAGTAGATTATTACAGTAATTCATCCACAGTAATGATCTTAGTCTGCATTCATGTTAATAAACTATCAGTCACATTTTCTCTGTGTCTAGATTCAAAGTAATGAATAAAAACTAGTACATTACATTGTTCTTTTTCAAGTTCTGGTGGCAGAACAAAGTATATTCATCTAAAATGAGAATTATCAGACAATGAAACATCATAAAATAATATGAAATTCTAAGTCAAATCCTCCTGTTTCCCAGACAAGGACAAGTCCTTCAGATATCATGAAATTTCCCTTTGTAGGATTTATCATGAATTGTCAGTCTACATTCCTTTGTGTTATTCCTTTAGTCTCTGTCTTCTCTCATAGTTAGAAAGTTTGTATTGACTGATTTTCACTTCACTTTTGTAACTTTCATCGTTGGCCCAGTGTCTGACACAGTTATGAGATTCTGAATATATACTTAATAAACATGACCAGTTAGAAAATATAGAAATGCCTAATAAAGGGATCATTTCACAATAGAGATGTAATATTAAGCATTTTAAAAGGAAGATATTTGGCTTAACAAGAAAGACTCCAAAGAAAAAATTAAAAAGTAAGAATTATGATACTGGGCCAAAGGGTAGAAAGAGTTTGGAAAAGATTTGGTAATCAATACTTCTTAATGATTCTGAGAAAAATACTTTAAAGTAGTTTTATTATTACTGAGTCAGAGTTAGTGCAATAATACTGGAAAAATGAAGATGACTTTAGGAAATTAACATTTCTGTTTTTTCTTTAACCAGTCCATACCGGTTTTTATATTGAATTTATGTAAAATATTTTGGGAAGTTAGTCATCTCTTTATTGTTTATTCTGTGCTCTTAAAAGATAATTTTATTTTAACAATATAATCCTTATTTATTTTTCATTTATTGAAATACCTCATTTTTATAAAAGGTAAAATCCATACAGTTTTCTTCAAACAAATAAGGGGAAAGAATAGAAATAATAAATTCAAAAGCTATTGTGGAAGATTTCAAAAATTGTTAAAGTTTAAGTTAACACATTTTCAGAGACATTTCTTATGAAATTTCATTTATCAGTAGGATAAGCTGTCAGAAGAAAAACGTTGAGATAGGTTTGAGAACTTCAGTCACTAATTTTTGAGCATAGAGCTAATTATGAATACTAAATTTAACTCATTTTTATAGAACCGCCAAGACCAAGCTAGAATCTTCATCATAATAGAGATATAAAACTCTAAAGGAGCCTTAAATTAATCTAACTGTAATATAAGCTTCTGTTTTAAGATTTTAAAACATACATCGTCTTCTGTATTTTTCTTTATTTTCATTCTAACATAGAATAGAATTCCATTCTAACATGGAATAGTCTATCAATGATGAATTATGTTTTATATATCACTAAAATGCATGGTGTATGTATATTACACACAAATTTCAGATAGTAAAACTCATGATAGTCTAAAGGAAAAATAATTTCTCAGATCCTATATATAAAGTTTAACAATTATAAATATTTTTATTTAATATTTTCCTAACATTATTAAGTTTTCAATGATATATAAAATAATTCAAATGTGTTTAGTCATTTTCCTTATGGTTTAAGAAAGTGAAACCCAACTCATTACATAATTTAATTACTATAAAGTAGAAATAGTTCAATAAGTATTGGTTATACAGTATAATTATCACTTTTATTTTTAAGACTATATTGATTTATTTTACCATATGAATAGATTAATATTTTAAATATTGATTTTTCAATTTTAAATATTAATATTTTAAAATCATATCCATATGATTTTAAGACTAATTGTATCATTATCAAAACTTGAATGTAAGTAGAAGGCAGAAAATATCATTAAACTTAAACTATACTATGAATTGAATGATTTAGATGTGACATTCTAATCTTAAAATATAACATATCCTATAAAATTCATGATTTAAAACAAAATTTTATGATTTAATTACCCCATCAATATACTTAGGTTCATTTAAATATACTTCTATGCAGTCTCAGGCATGCATTAGAGGAAAATAAAGGAACAATGGAGGAACAATAAAGTCATCAATATAGATTTCGACCACTTTTTTTCCCCTTAGGGCATAATTAATGAGAATATCACCATATGTGAATATTCAAAGATACATTAAAACTAATAAAAATATATAATGATCTTGTTTTTGCCCCATATGTCTGAAAGTGCCCTAGTTATACCCATTTCTATCTGTGTGCACCTTATCTCAAACTTCCCTTCTTTTGTACACACATACAAACCCACACACAGACATTCCTCACCACACATACACACACACACTTTCTAGAATAATTAATTTTAGGTAAAAAATCTGTCTTTGTATAGAGGACTTAAATGGGCCAGGGTGGCCTCAAGCTTTACAAAAATTTGTAATGGAAAACAAATACTTAGAGAAAAAGTTCACATAGAACAACTTAAGACAGGTTATATACACAAAACTTCAAATTTTTGTTAAGGAGATCAATCTTATTCTGATCTCTTTGCTATTATAGCAATATTGCCAGAAGAGAATCAGCAAAACAAATACAAAGTAAAATTTATGCCAATTGATTAATATACTAGATGTCTACTCTTTTTCTATAAACAGATTTGCTAAGGAATACTTCAAGCAAAATTTTAAAGTATCAGAACATTTTCTTTTTCTATAGATAACTTTCACAAGTAAAATTTGTGTTTTGGGGAGTGAAGGTTGAAGTGTTTATTCACTTCTGTCCTCAAAAAATTCTTCCTGAATTATATTACTTTAATGAAAACAGAATTTGTTTATATGGCCCCAACATATTTTCTCTCCCCTCAAAGTATCTGCAATGTGAATAGAAGGTCAAAGATTGGGTAAATTTAGAAATTGTGGATCTCATCTCTGGATTTTGTTTGCTTTATTATTGTGTTAAATGCAGCTATCCTGAAGTCATCATATATTCTGTTATTTTAAAAATATTTTGTCATTCCCTTAAAAATAAATTAGTATAATTCAATATAATTTATATTTTTTCATCTTTGTGCCTTATTTTTCAAAATAAAGTAGAAGTTACCTTGTTTATATAGATGATATTATTTGATCACATTTCTTTGGTTCTGTTTCTGCCAGTGTGAATTTTTATTCTACACTGAACATAAGAAAGCAGAAATAAAGGGTCATCAGACATCAAATTGCCTGCACCAGAGGGATCTTTAGTTTTAAGTTAAAGTCAGATTTTAAAATAAATTTATTAAGAGAGAGAGGTTGTGATATTTAATAATGTGAAAAATGTCAATCTATTTTTTGAATGTGTGACTTGTTCATGAATATCTTTGTTATTAATACAAATATATATTAATATTCATAAAAGTATAGAGTAGACTTCTAAGTACAGGGGATAAAAGTTTCAACATACTCTCTCACTAAGAGCTAGCAACTGTACCTGAGGAGAGAAGAAAGGTGGATAGATTTATGGAGAGAAAAACTAAAAAAATTGTGTTATGTGAAGGACATAATGAAAGAGAGTAAGTCCTGACCAATTCTATATAATAAGAAATCCATAGAAGATAAAGCAACCAAAGAAAACTTGAGAAAAGTTTTAATGTATCTTTGAGTATTCACATATGGTGATATTCTCATAGAATGGTCATGAATGTTCAAGGTAATAAAGGGAAAAGGACATTGAGATATGTGGAACAATGTAAAAGCTTAGACATAAAATGACTAGTTGTATAATACAATAGGGAAGTATATTATTCCTGTTGTTTGGGGGGGATGTGTGTAAATATTTGCTGAGTCATGATCTACTGTATCATGTCAAAGAAAGTGAACTTTGCCACATGACTACTGGAGTGCCATTAAAAAGCTTTGGTCAGAAGAGTTATGGGGTCTGCTAATAAGATATAACATAGAGGGGAAATAGTGAAACCAGATCTGAAACTCCATCAGACCAAAATAACTCCCTCAGCTCACTTTATCCATTCTTGATCTTTAAACCAATGGTTCAAACTAGTTGACAGTGTAAGTATATTCATTGTAGATTTGGCTTTTGCTATTTGTCAATGGTTATCTTAAACATACATTTTAAACAGACAATAACATTCCCCACGAAAGTTGTTTTCAGTCTTCTCTCTCTTATTCAACAATACCATCCCCTTCTCCCGTGATGGCAAATACAACACATCCAACACAAGTGCCATCTTTGCTCTCCTCATGTCAACAGCCCTGTGTAGGCACTCCTTCCTCACTTCTTTAGAACTTATTGGCAACATCACAATTTTTCTCTTTGAGCAGGAATTTGTTTCCTGTATTTTACTGTGTGCTGAATGTCATTCTCTGTGTCTCTAAAAAGAAAGAAAGAAAGAAAGAAAGAAACTGAGGAGCTGTGTTTTCATTTACAATCAGTCAATAATTTCCTTTCCTGCATTTTAATTCTCCTGCTTCATTGGTATTTCTCTTGTAATTGGGAATATATTTTGAGCCTTTCTTTCTTTAAGGTAAAAAAAAGATAAATGAAAAAAATCAGAAAGCTTCTCTTCCTTAATGCCCTGTCTAGCATCAGTCTTATTTTTCCCTTTCTTTCATCAATACAGATTATAAGACTTATGTACATTTGCTATTTTTCCTTCTTTTTTCTCTCACAAGGCACTTACCAATATTCAACTGTTATCTTTACATGCATAGCAAAGCTAAACTCTTACTTTTCACCCAGTTAAACCAATATAGTCTCCCAAAATACTTTTAAAATCTTGATTCTTTTTGTGTTCTGATGAATTTCTTTTTTTACCTAGTATATCAGTCAGTTGTAACCATAATAACATTGAGTAGCACTTAGCATCTGTTTCACACTTGCTCATTTGTAGATTAGCTGGAATTCAGCTAATTTAGACTTGGATCACTTAGATTTGTTTCCTAGCTGTGAATTTCATTTACCTCTTTCTCGTTCTCCTACACCTTCAACTACCTGAGGCATAATCTTCTTATGGGGAAAGATAGATGTTTAAGAGGCCAAGTGAAATCAGAAAAACGAACCTTGAGTTTTGCTCATATCATTTCCATTCTCATCCTACTATACTATACGAAGCAAGTGATAGCTATGCCTGACATCAATTGGTCAGGGAAATATATCCCTCTCATAGAAAGAAATGAGGCATGAATATTTGCTAAGTAATAATTTAACTTACCTCACTTGGGTTTTATGGTACTATATAACCTTAGTGATTTCAGTTCCATTTTCAAATAATGTTAGAAATGATGGTATATTTGACAGACATTGTGGTATGTAGTTGAGTATGTGTGATTGGACAGTGCACTGACTAGGTCACTTCATGAATTAAAAAATACTTATTCTTTTGAGTTAATCTTAGCATCTGTATTCATCAGAGATATTGGTCTGAAGTTCTCCTTTTTGATGGGGTCTTTATGTGGTTTGAGGATTAGAGTAATGCTGGCTTCATAGAAAGAGTCTGGAAGTTTTCCTTCTGTTTCTATTTTTTGAAAGAGCTTCAGGAGAATAGGTGTTATCTCTTCTTTGAATGTTTGGTAAAATTCCCCAGGGAATCTGTCTGGTCCTGAACTCTTGTTTTAGGGAAAGATTTTGATCACTGCTTCAATCTCATTACTAGATATAGGTTTATTCAAATTGTCAATGTCTTCCTGTTTCAGTCTTGGAAGTTTATAGGTTTCTAGGAATGTATCTATCTCTTCTAGGTTGTTAAACTTATTGGCATATAATTGTTGATAGTAATTTCTGATGATTGTTTCTATTTCCTTGGTGTTAGTCGTGATCTCTCCCCTTTCATTCATAATTTTATTAATTTGGGTCTTCTCCCTTTTCTTTTGGATGAGTTTGGCCAATTGTTTATCGATCTTATTGATACTTTCAAAGAACCAGCTTCTAGTTTCATTGATGTGTTCTACTGTATATCTAGTTTCTGATTCATTCATCTCTGCTCTAATCCTAATTATTTCCCATCTTGTGTGGGGGGTTGGTTTAATTTTTTGTTGACTTTCCAGTTCTTTAAGGTGTAATGAGAGTTGGTATATTTGGGATTTTTCAATTTTTGAGTGAGGCCTGGATGGCTATGTATTTCCCCCTTAGGACTGCCCTTCCTGTATCCCATAGGTTTTGAATTGATGTATCTTCATTCTCATTGGTTTCCATGAAGTGTTTCAGTTCTTCCTTGATTTCCTGGTTGATCTCCAGATTCTTGAGCAGGATAGTCTTTAACTTCCAAATGTTTGATTTTCTTCTGAACTTTTTATGGTGGTGAGTTCCAGTTTCATGGCATTGTGGTCAGAGAATATGCAGGGGATAATCTCAATCTTCTGGTATCGGTTGAGCCCTAATTTGTGACCTAGTATGTGCTTTATTCTGGAGAAAGTTCCATGTGCACTCGAGAAGAATGAGTATTCTGCTGTGTTAGGGTGGAATGTTCTGAATATATCTATGAGATCCATCTGGTCCAATGTGTCATTCAAGGCTCTTGTTTCTTTGTTGATTTTCTGTTTAGATGATCTGTCCATTGCTGAGAGTAGTGTGTTAAGATCCCCTGCAATTAATGCATTTGTATCAATATGACTATTTTGCTTCACAGTTGGCTTATGTAGTTGTCTGCTCCCATGTTGGGGCCATAAATATTTACAATTGTTAAATCTTCTTGGTGTAAAGACCCTTTGAGAATGATGTAGTGTCCTACTGTGTCTCTGACTACAGTCTTTAGATTAAAATCCAATTTTTATGATATGAGAATTGCTACCCCGGCTTTCTTTTGGGGTCCATTGGCATGAAAGATGGTCCTCCGTCCCCTCACTTTCAGTCTGGAAGTGTCTTTAGATTCAAAATGTGTCTCTTGTAAACAGCATATGGATGGGTCCTGCCGTTTTATCTAGTCCACAACCCTGTACCTTTTTACTGGAGCATTTAGGCCATTCACATTGAGAGTGATTATTGATAGATATGTTTGTATTGACATCATGTTGCCTGTGAAGTTCATGTTTCTATAGATTACCTCTGTAAATTTCTGTTCCATGTCACTCTTGTGTTCATTTCTCTTTTATAGAACCCCTCTTAGTATTTCTTGTAGTGCTGGCTTGGTGGTTGCATAATCTTTTAGACTTTGGTGGTCCTGGAAGCTCTTTATTTCTCCTTCCATTCTGAATGTCAACCTTGCTGGGTACATTATCCTTGGTTGTATATTTTTGTCATGTAATTTCCTGAATATGTCTTGCCAGCCCTTTCTGGCTTGCCAGGTTTCTGTGGAATGGTCTGAGGTTATTCTGATGGCCCTCCCTCTAAAGGTAAGGGATCGCTTTCTCCTAGCTGCCCTTAAGACACATTCTTTGGTTTTATGATTCACAAATTTCACAATTACGAGCCTGGAAGTTTTTCTGGCCTCATTGATCTTGGGGGTTGTCCTCTCTGCTTCTAGGACATGAACATTAGTTTCTTTCCCCAGATTAGGGAAATTTTCATCCATGATTTGTTCAACTATATCTTCTAGGCTTCTCTCTCTCTCAGCTTCTTTGGGGATTCCAATAATTCTGATATTGGAGCGTTTCATGGCATCATTTATTTCCCTTATTCTGTTTTCATGGGATTTTAGTTTTGTACCATATAAATCCTACCACTGGGCCCAACTCTGGCAGGGGTTTCTTTTCCTGCTTCCTTTCTCCCTTTCTCTTTCTTCTTCCTTTTTGGTGGTGAATTCTTATTACTCTAAAACCTTCCAGTGACCAATTCACCTGGATAGTGGCTGATATATTTAGCTAACACACCTCAACCACTCCTCACCACAATGACTCGGAGGAGGAAGAACCAACAGAAGAAGAACCCTGAGACTGCAACCGCGGTCACAGAATTACTGGAAATGAACATAAGCAATATGACAGAAATGGAATTCAGGGCAGCAATCATCCAAGCAATGCCTAATTTGGAAAAGAAAATTAGTCTCAAAATGGAAGCCCTAATAACAGAAGTGAAAGCAGAGGTTAGAAAGGCTATTGATGAGATGCAATCTAATTTAAATATGCTAACAGCTAGAGTGAGTGAAGCTGAAGATTGTATCAGTGATTTAGAAGACAGATGGATTAAGAAGGAGGAGCAAGAGAAGTCTTACTGACCATTTTTAAGTGTAGTTTAGTGGTATTAAATCTATTCCTGTTTTCTGTACAACCATCACCAACAACCATCTCCAGAATTTTTTTTTTTCAACTTGCAAAGTTTCACTTTTCAGGCATTAGTGTTAGGATTTTTGTTAAAAGCTTGTTAAGATGGGTCTTCTTCACTAGGAGAGTTTTGATTTCTTTATTTTTTATTCTATTTTTTATTTTAATATTTTATGCTATACATGCCTGTATTGAGAAAATATGTTCAAATAACTAACTTAACATTACACTGTAAGAATTGAGAAAAAGAAAAAAATTTAGCTGAAATTTAGTAGAGGAATGATATAACAAAGAAAATCAGAAATAAATAAATAAATAATATAAAACAGACAGCAGAATAATTAAAAAAATAACATTGAAAGTTATGACCAGTTTGTTTTGTTTTGTTTTATTTTTATTTGTTTTGAAGATTTATTCAGGGGTGCCTGGGTACTCAGTGGTTTCTGCTCAGGTCATTATCTCCCGGGTCATGAGATCTGGGTTGGCATCAGGCTCTGTGCTTGGCATGCAGGCTCCTTGAGGATTCTCTCTACATGCCCTCTGCCTGCCCCATGTCTCTAAAATACATAAATAAATAAATATAAAAAAAATAAGCATTAAAAAAATATTTATATACTTTTGAGGGAGAGAGAGGAGGCATGTGTGTGCGAGTATGGGGTGGGGCAAAGGGAGGGAGATAGAATCTTTAAGCAAACTCCCCACTAAGTGTGGAGTCCAACATGAGACTCAATCCCTGGACAGTGACAACATGATCAGAGCCAAAATCAAGAGTTGGCCACTTAACTGTCTGAACCAGGTGCCTGTGAAAGTTATGACTAGTTTTTCTTAAAAAAATAAACAAAATTGGCAATGTTTTAACTACATTAAGAAAAAAAAAGGGAGAATATTCAAAACCAAAATGGGAAATAGAAAAGAATACAACAGATACTAAAGAAATACATAGTGTGATAACAGATTATTAACAATTATATGCTAATGAAGCAAATAACTTAGGAAAAAAACAGCTAATCCCTAAAAATGCACAAGTTACCATGTTGGAACCATGTATCTTGAATCCAAGAAACAGGGAATAATCTTAGACCAATAAGAATGAAAGTTGAGGGCGCCTGGGTGGCTCAGTAGGTTAAAGCCTCTGCCTTCAATTCAGGTCATGATGTCAGGGTCCTGGGATCAAGGCCTGCATCGGGCCCTCTGCTCAGCAGGGAGCCTGCTTTCTCCTCTCTCTCTCCCTGCCTCTCTGCCTGCTTGTTATCTCTCTCTCTGTCAAATAAATAAATAAACTCTAAAAAAAAAAATGAAAGTTGATTTAAGAATCAAAAATCTTCCAGCACAGAAAAGCCCAAGGCAACATGGTTTCATTGGTGAATTTTACCAAACATTAAAAAGAATAATTAAAGACAATCTTTATCAAAATCTTACAATAAATGGAATAGAGAGAACACATTCAAAGTCATTCTATGAAGCTAGTATTACCCTGATATCAAAACGGGAAAAAAAAAATATAAGAACAAAAGAACCTTAATGTATCTGATATAAGTATTGTTACTCCAGCTTTCTTTTAACATTCATTTATGTGATCAATGTTTCTCTACCCTGTCACTTTCTTTTTTTTTTTTTTTTAAGATTTTATTTATTTATTTGACAGAGAGTGAGATCACAAGTAGGCAAAGAGGCAGGCAGAGAAAGCATGGAGGAAACAGACTCCCTGGTGAGCAGAGATCCCAGGACTCTGGGATCATGACCTGAGCCAAAGGCAGAGGCCTAACCCACTGAGCCACCCAGGCACCCTACCCTGTCACTTTCAATCTGCTGTTGTCTTTAGGTCTAAAATGAATCTCTTGAAAATAAAATAAATATAAAATAAAATTAGTCTCTTGTAGGCAACATATAGATGGGTCTTTTTGTTTCTTAAATCATTCTGACACCCTGCCTTTTGATGATCAATAATTACATTCAAAGTAATTATTGATAGATATGTTTATTGTGATTTTTTTTGTCATTGTTTCTGGAGATTGTCTGTGAAACTTTCTTGTCTTTGTCATTTTTGGCCTCTTCTTTGCACTGAAAGAGTCCCTCCTTAATATTTCTTGCAGGGTTGGTTTAGGGATCATGAATTCCTTTAGTTTGTGTTTGTCTGAGAGACTCTTCATCTCTGCTTCTATTTTGAATGATAGACTTGATGGATAAAGTATTCTTGGCTGCGGATTCTTCCCATTCAGCACTTCAAACATATGAATCCACTCCCTTCTGGCTTGCCAAGTTTCTGTTAAGAAATCTCCAGCATTATCGGTTTTCCCTTGTAAGTTAAGGACCTTCTTTTGTTTTGCTGCTTTTAAGATTTTTTCCTTTGTCACTATATTATGCAAATTTAATTACAGTATATCTTAGTGTTGGTCTGTTTTTGTTGATTTTCATGGGAATTCCCTCTGCCTCCTGAATCTGAATGTCTGTTTCCTTCTCCAGATTAGGAAGTTTTCTGCTATTATTTCTTGTAATAAATTTTGCTCCCTCTTTACTTTCTCTTCTGGGAATCCTATAATATGAATGTTCCTACATATGATGAAGTCACTGAGTTCCCTAAGTCTGTTCTTAAGATCCATCATTCTTTCTCTCCTTTGTTCTGCTTCATTATTTTCCATTATGTTATCTTCTATGTCATTGATTCATTCTTTGGCTTTTTCCAGCCTGCTGTTCAATTAATCCTGTTTCTAGTCTCATTTATTTCATCCTTCAGCTCTGATTATTTTTTTTTAACTTTCTATCCCTGTGGTAAGGGTCTCACTGATGTAGTTGATTCTTGTATCCAACTCAATGAGCATTCTTATGATCGTGGCTTTAAATTCTCCATCAGCATGTTACTTATATCTGTTTCACTTAGATCTCTGGCTATGGCCTTACCTTGTTCTTTCATTTGTGATAAATTTCCCATACTAGCATTTTGTGTAAGTCTCTGTCTTCCTCTCTGTTTTAAAAGAGACAGTTATGTCTTCTGCTCCTGAAAGTAATGACTTTATGAGGAAGAGGTCATGTGGTGCCCAGGGCTTGGCACGTCAGTAGCTGTCTCCAGGGTGCTGCATGCCCTCTGCTGTTGTGTTTTGCTGCTGTATATTTCAGGCCAGTTGTCTTCAGAGGCCATGCTTGCCTGCTGTAGGCAGTGTTTTGTCCCTGGCCTGAATGTGGCGAGTTTTAACTAGCTGTGCTTGTGAAATGAGACCTGAAATCAACTCTACCATAACTGAGGCCCTAAAGAACTCTCAAGTCAGGAGCTGTGTTGTGGGCAGGGGTTTGTGCTGGTCTTCTGGAGGTGAGACCCACCATGCTGAGATTGAGGCAAGCTTATATGAGGATGGTGGTCCTGACAGAACACAAAGGGGTCGGGTTTGGTGTAAGCAAGTTAGGCAGCCAGTGTCTGCACTGAGCTACTCCCTGCAGGTGGCTCTGTGTGTATGCTGAGGGTCAGGAGAGGGAAATGGTGCCAGCCAGCTCCTTTGTTCATAGAGAAGTGTCTCTCTGAATGCTGCCTCTCAGGAAAGTACTCCTAGAATAGTGAATAATCTCCCCCACTGTGTGCCCCAGGTGTTTTTCAGATCACTATGTCCATATTGTCTGCCCTCTAGGTGTTTGCCTGCCTTCTTTCCAGCAGTGTGGTGCCCTTCTGGCTCTCTACCAGACAAGCCTGCTAACCTTTAAAACTCTGCCCCACTGGTGGCAAGAATTCATGAAATTCAGCCCTTCTCATACTGCAAGCCAGTGGCTTTGGGGAAAAGTTCTCCCTGTGCATTCCCCTATATGCTCTTCTCTCTTTCACCTTTGTCCATGACCTTAGCTCCCTCCCCTCCATAGCACCTGTGATCTTTTTCTCCCCTAACCCACAACTCCACACTTCCTACCTTCTTCAGTGTGGCCTCTTCTGTCCTTTAGTTATGGAATTTTTCCTGTCAGTCTTCATGTCAATTTCTGGGGAATTTAGGATGATTTGATAGTTATTATATACATGAGACAAGAAGAGCCTAGGCTCCTCCTACTCTGCTGCCATCTTTCTTTTTTTTTTTCTGGCATCTTGTAAATCCAGAGAGTTTTGGTTTCTGATCCAGTCTCCTTACTAGTTAAATCTCTATTCAGATTTTCTATTTCTTTATGGTTTAGTCATTAATGAATGTTTGAGTCATTAAACAATAATTCCCCATTCATCTTTCCTCCAGCCCCTGCAACCACCATTTTACTTTCTGTCTCTTATGAATTTAATTTCTCCAGGTACCTCAAAAAATTGCAGTCATACAATATTTGTTTTTTTGTGGTTGTCTTGTTTAATTTTGCATAATGTTCTCAAACTTCGTCCATCTCATAGCATATGTCAGAATTTCCTTACTTTTTTAAGGCTGAATAATATTCTGCTATATGCATATATTACATTTTGTTTCTTCATTCATCAGTCAGTGGACAACTTGGGTTGTTTCCACAGTGGCTAGTGGTCTCAGTGTACAAATATTTCTTCAAGACCCTGCTTTCTATTATTTTGAGTATATATATATATATATATATATATATATATATATATATATTTAAGATTGATTGATTGATTGATTGATTTGACAGAGACAAACACAGCTAGAGAGGGAACACAAGCAGGGAGAGTGAGAGAGGGAGAAGCAGGCTTCCCACTGAGCAGGGAGTCCCATGCAGGGCTTGATCCCGGAACTCCAGGATCATGACCTGAGCCAAAGGCAGTCACTTAACCAACTGAGCCATCCAGGCACCCTATTTTGAGTATATTCCCACAATGGAGTTGCTGAATCATATGATCATTCATTTTTAATTTTTGAGGAATTATATTTTTTCCAATAGCTGAGCCATTTTACATTCCAATTGGTATCTTTCCATTCATTTTTTAAAATTTATTTCAGAAATGTTTTGTATTTTTAATTTTACAAAACTTTTACCCTATTGGCCAGATTAATTTCTAAGTGTTTTTATTATTTTTGATCTTACTGTAAATTAAATTATTTTCTTAATTTCCTTTTAGGATTGTTCATTGTTAGTATATATAGCTATGAAACTGTTTTTTGTGTGTTAAGTTTGTGTCCTACTACTCTGCTGAGATCATTTATTAATTCTTATAGCTTTTTGTGGGCTCTTTAAGGTTACTGCCTATAAAATCATTATCATCTGTAAACAGAGATAATGCCCTTCTTCTTTTCCAATTAATATGCTTTTTATTTCTTTTACTTGAATAAGTAGTCTGGCAAGGACTTCCAGTAGCGCATTGAGTAGAAGTGGTGAAAGCAGACATCTTTTCCTTGCTCCTGATTTAGATGAAAAGCTTTCAGATCTTCACCATTGAGTATGATGCCTGTGGTGAATTTTTCATTTGTGGCTTTGTTATGTTGACATCATTTTAATCTATTCTTAGTTTGTTGAGTATTTTTATCATGAAATAGTGTTGAATTTCAAATACTTTTTCTACATCAATTAAAATGATTTAATGGAATATTTTTCTTTCATTTTTTAATGTTTTGTATTGCATGAATCAATTTTCATATGTAGAACCATCTTTGCATTGCAAGAATGCATTCCACCTGGTCATGGTGTAAAATCACTTTTATATGATACTGCTTTGTGAAGGATTTTTGCATCAGTGCTCTTAAAAGATAGTCACATGTAATTTGTTTGTTTGTTCTTCTTGTACTCTTTTTCTTGTTGTGCTATCAAGGTAATGCTTGACTTATAGAATGAGTTAAAGAATGTTCTGTCCTCTTCATTTTTTTTTTCTTAATATTTGAGATGGATTGGTGTCAAGATCTTTTTTGAATGTTGGTTAGAATTCACCACTGAAGCCATCAGTACACGGGTTTTCTTTTTGAGAGGTATTTTATTACTGATTCAATCTCCTAATTAGTTATAGCTATATTCACATTTTCTGTATTTCCTCATGGTTTAGAAGTCTACAAATTTGTCCATTTTGTATAGATTTTTCAACTTGTGTTTTATAGTTGTTTGTAATAATCTCTTAAAATCCTTTTCATTTCTATAGAATTGTTAGTAAAGCCCCCATTTAATTTTTGATTTTAGTAATTTGAGTCTTCTTATTTTTCTTAGTCCAGCTAACTGCAGTTTGCTAATCCTTCTAGCTTTGGGGTTAGTTTGTTTTCTTTTTCTAGTTCAAGTTATAAAGTTAGAGTGGAGATCTTTCTTAAATTTTTAATGTAAGCATTTATAGCAATAAATTTACCCTTAGCACATTTTTCACTCTGTCCCATATGTTTTGGTATGTTGCACCTTTGTCTTCATATGTCTCTAAGCATTTCTTATTTTCCCTTAAGATTTCTTCTTTGAACCCTCAACCATTTAAAAGTGTGTTAATTTCTACAAATTTATGAATTTTCCAATTTTTCTTCTGTTTTTGACTTCTACCTTATCTAGCTGTGGTTAGAGTAGATACTTTGTATATTTATCTATCTTTTAAAATCTGTTTGTACTTAATTTGTAGACTATTCTCTATACTGGAAAATGTCCCATGTTCACTTGAGAAAAATGTGTATTCTGTCATTGGGTAGACTGTTCTGTACATGTCTGCTAGATTTAGTCAGATTCTTTTTTTCAGATTTTATTTATTTATTTGACAGAGAGAGAGTGTGTGCAAGCAGGCAGAGCAGTAGGCAGAAGGAAAGGGAGAAGCAGGCTTCCCTCTGAGTGAAGAGATCAATGCAAGGCTTGATTCCATGACCCAGGGATCATGACCTGAACTGAAGGCAGATGCTTAGCTAACTGAGCCACCCAAGTGCCCTAATCTAGTCAGTTTATTGTGTTTAAACTTACCTTTATTTTTTTGCTATGTTATCATGCTGATATCTCCATCTTCATTCACAGACCTCTGAGGGGTTTTTACCACTTCAGTTTTGGAAGATAATTATGTGATTGACTACTTAACACATTTAGAGAGAGTGCAAGAAGCACCAATAACCTCTGCTCCCTGACAACCTAATAGGTAATAAGGCTGCTCTTTGATGATAGGTTGATGCAAGAGAGTTGATTCATGAGAAAACTTATAAGCTGCTGGATGACCTATGGATTATATATATATAATATGTAAATAAATATACATATATACATACATATATATATATGTAAATAAAGAAAAAAATTAATATATAATAAATTTAAGCCCAGAATTTCATTCTTTGTAGGAAGTGGGAAAGCTGGCACAAACAGAATCTGTAATAATACATAGAATTATACAGAGCAGAAATGATTGTCCCCAGGAATGATACAGTATTTGATATGTTTAATTATTCAGTTTTGAGTGACCTAATCTTTTAAGCTGCATATCTATACCTTGATGAAAATAAGCTTCTAATTATTTGTTTACATTTATTGCTAATTAAGAATTAAAAATACAAAATTCTTCACAATTATTTTCTTATCTCCTTAGTCCTTGGAGAGAATTTCAGTAACATCAGTATGCATCCCGTCACTTTGTCTTTGCTTGCCATTTGGTGACAGGATTCATTGCTTTTGCTAGAAAATAAGATTACTGTAGTGCAAATTATGCATGCTCAGTTGCAATTTTCCTCTGTGTGAGGTTCTTTAAGTGCACGTTATTCATTGTTTATGAAATGTTTCATTTGTAAATCTGTTCTGAAAGCCTGAAATGGAACATTATGCTTCTGTGGAGCCCTCTCTTATAGATTTTGTTTTCATTCTAGAGGAATTATATTTTAAATATTATGTCTACTTTCTACTGTGTTATCTTCCACACCCTTCTTTAAATCTCAATACACTACCATCACTCATGTGAAACAACCATTAACTTCATTGAATAGAGTCACAGGATTAAATTCTATAAAAGGACTTTGCTGTGGTTGAATTAGTCAGGGCTATATTCTTACATTTACCATAGAAGAAGTGTCCTTTCCAAGGACATTTCTAACCTGAATCTCCTCTTTTCCTATTTTGGCATTTTGGTAGAAATACAGTGTGACCGTCTTTAAACAAAATAGCTATATAATAATATCTACCTATAATTAGCTACTAAGTCATAAGCCACGTTTACTTAAATACACAGATCATGTTTGCATATTTAAAAGATTAGAGAATTTTACTGATTCAATAAATATTTATGAATGCAAGTGCTAGGCAGTGTGTGAAATACTAGGAAATCAAGAGTGAATTAGACATTCTCTGCCCTCCAGGGCTCATTTACAAGCAGGAAGATAAATTAATAGATATTCACCACACATAATAATAACCAAATAATTTTACTGTCTAGAAGAGGAAACCATTAAGTTTGCCTGGTGATGTGAAGAAATAAATATTTTAGGGCAAGGCTCACAGAAGAGGGATGAGACTTGAATTAGACCCTGGAGGATCAGTTGGAGTTTGTTTGGGAGAGGAAAAGATGAAAGGCAACATATTAAGAATGAACAGGATGAGAAAAAAGTCTTGTAAATTGTCAAATCATAAAGTAGTGGGAAAGGTAAGAGGCTCTTTGAACCTATAACATAAAGTATTAATTAAAAATTGAAGTGGTTGGAGCACCTGAGTGGCTCAGTGGGGTAAGTATGGGACTTGATTTCAACTCAGGTTATGATTTCAGGGTCATGAGATCAGGATTCACATCGGGCTCCATTCTCCACTGAGAATGGAGCCTGCTTAAAATTCTGTCTCTGCTCCTCCCCCCTACTTGTGTACTCTCTCTCTCTCTAAAACAAAACAAAACAAAACAAAATAAAACAAAACAGAAAGGAAGCTGTTAAAATACTTTGGTTTATATTCCGTCATGATAAAGAGTTTAGATTAAATTTTATAGGCATTGAGTAGGCACCCAGTGTGTATCAGCAAGGTAGTAACATAATTGATTTCAGGTTTTATGAGGATAGCTCCCTAGAAATTAGAGAGCATAATAACAGGGGAACAGGAAAGGAGATTGATTAAAGCAGTCTTGTGAATAGAAACAATAAGATTTACATTTAATTGGATGTGGAGATTGATGTGGATTCAGTGATATCTTCAACCTCTGGACTAGATGTTTTGGTGGATGGTGATGTTGTTTAGTTGTGAAATAAGATTCAGAGGAACAGGTCAAAGAAGATGTGATTTTAATTCTTAATATGTTAGCATGTCCATCTGATATTCACTAGAGATACTAAGAAAAAAATTTAAAATATTTAGAATTATTTCTAGCTTTGCGATCAAGATGTATACAGTGTCTTGGGGTGCCTGGGTGGCTCAGTTGGTTATGCGACTTCCTTCGGCTCAGGTCATGATCCCGGAGACCCGGGATCGAGCCCTACATCCGGTTCCCTGCTTGGCGGGAAGCCTGCTTCTTCCTCTCTCACTACCCCTGCTTGTGTTCCCTCTCTGGCTGTGTTTCTCTCTATCAAATAAATAAAATCTTAAAAAAAAAAATACACAAAGATGTATACAGTGTCAGAAACAGGTAAAAAATGAAACAAGATGAAATCAGAGAAGGAGACAAACCATAACAGACTCTTAGTCTCAAGAAACAAATTGAGGGTTGCTTCGGGGGGAGGGCTGTAGGAGGGATGGAATAGCTGGGTGATGGGCATTGGGCTGGGTGGGTATGTGCTATGGGGAGGAAAAAAAGAAAGAAAGAGGTAATAATAGATTCCAAAACAGCAGATACATTTATTCATAGGGAAAAAAGATCCTGAATAAATTCCTAGTGAGGATTAACAATGACAGGACCAGAAAAGGAAACTGGAAAGGAATAACAATACAACTCAACTCAATACACGCAAAGAGATAGCACTAAAAAAACAACATTGTTCAAATGTGATTGAGATAAGATTTTAAAAACAACATTTGTATTTGAAAAATTAAAAGTTCTTGTGGTCAGATATATCTAAAGTATTGTGAAGATATCAAGCCGCATATCCAGCATGTAGCTAAAAATTACATTTGCAGTTTGGGGAGTGGGTCATAAATATAAATTCAGCCTTGAAAGTTATTTGCGTAGAGTTGGTAGAGAATCACTTGAAAATGAATGACGTTTAAGATAGGAAAAATATAAAGGGAGAAAAGATATAAAAAGAAAATCTTGGCAAATATAGACATAAGTATCTGCAGAAATGTAAAAGGAGTAATCGGGAGGAATGGAAAGAACTAAGAATGTTTTGTGGTAAGAGGTAAAGGGGGCAAAGCCTTAAGAAGTGAAGAGGGATTAATGGGTTTTGAACTTGGAATATATTTTTTAAGAGAGAAAATATTATTAAGTTTGTAATTAGAAGTGTAATTGATAATGAAAAGCAACTTTAGTGGACTGGTGAGGACAAAATTCAGGTTACATAGAAATGAGACATAAGAATATATGTGTAGATATATGTGGGGTCTGGAAGTGATGGTGGATAAAGTGGAAAAAGTAAGGGAAAGCTACTTTTTCTAGATTTCTAAGTAACCATTGTGGAAAGTGGCAAAGTTGAACAACCAGTGTTAAAAGCACAATAAATATTACTCAGCTATAAAAAAGAATGAAATCTTGCCATTTGTATCATGTGACTGTAACTAGAGAGTATTTTGCTAAGCGAAATAAGTTGGTCAGAGAAAGACAAATACCGTATGATTTTACTTACATGTGGAATTTAAGAAACAAAACAAGTGTAGACAGGGGAAGAAAAGGAAAAATAACATAAGATGAAAATAGAGAGGGAGGGAAACCATGAGATATGCTGAACTCTAGAAACAAATTGAAGGCTGCTGGAGAAGAGGGGGAGAAGAAGGGATAATTGGGTGATGTGCAGTTGTTATAATGACCATTGGGTGTTGTGTATCACTGATGAATCACTGAATTCTAAATATTAGTATATTATACTGAATATTAGTATACTGCAGTAAAAAATAATGGCTTACAGTTACTTATAGAAATGCATTTGTCTGCACGGGTGAGTCAGATTCAATACTGGATTGATAACAAGGACAAGGGCCTAGGAATGTTTTGATTCTGATTTTAGGTGAACTTTGTCTCTCTATGAAGATAAACGAACCGAACCAATAAATATTTAAATAACTGTTTCTCTGAGTCAGTCTGAGAAGTAAATAAGCCAGTAAAGTACAGACCTTTGGGGGACTAGACCCTTATTCTAATGGAAGGGAGCAGATTAGGCTGGCAGAACACATTAGAAAAATATCATAATGCCCGATGGCCTCTCCTCAGTGGGGGTGGGGGATGAATGTATTGCATTACTTGGCTAGTCAGATAGTGGTTTTTTAACCATTTCTAACACAATGACCTTCCATTTGGATATAATCATCTATATGTGAGGCTGTACTGTCAGTAAAGTCATGGTCCAAAAGGGGGCTGATAATATCTCATTTATTATAAGCTGTATCCATTTAGGGTAGGATAGAAAGGATTCTGAATGAAAGATTTTCCCATATGAGACCAGAAATGGGAGTTAAAGAGAAGAGGCTTTTGGCGCCATGATCCTTTTCTACATTTTTCTTTCTTTATTATATCCAGTAAATACATAGCTTGGCTTTTTTGTATTTTTGTTTGGCTTGGTTAAATGACTAATGTTAAGATTCTCAATTTAGTCAGTTTATTTGGATGCACTACAAAGGATTTTGCAGTAACTTGCTTCCTCAATAATGTATCTAGCAAAATTTGAAGCCAGCTCTTAAAATTGACTTTACTTAAATGTGGTCTATTTGTGTTAGAGGTATATTATTTGCAAATGAGTTAAACTTAACCTTGCAAAATGGTTTCATATTTTAAATGTCAGATGATATGTGCAATTACATATATAACTATATATATGATTTATTATGAACGTATCCTGACATATTGCTGGAGTCTATATTTTCCCCGTTCATGCTAGCACATGAAGTTTCAAAAGAAATCTGATTTTAAGACATAAACTATACTTTACTGAGAAACAGAATTGCATGTATTATGATTTTTTTGACATTCAATATGTTTATTATTTAAAGGCAATGTTTATAAATGAAGTTTGGTTTTAGTTTTTTTGTTGTTGTTTTGTTTATTTATTTATTTTTTTGATTGTTACTTACATTTTTTTCCCAGTGTTCCAAGATTCATTCCCCATTCCCCACACCCACTGCTCCATGCAATAGGTGCTCTCAGTACCCACCACCAGGCTCTCCCATCCCCCCACCCCCTCCCTCCAAGTCCCTCAGTTTGTTTCTGTATTATGATTTTTGAGCAGCACATGGACTTTGGTGGTTTAGAGTGATATCAAATCCAACATATTTTAGACTGAGTCTGTAAGATATGAAGGCAGACATATTTCCATTTGCACTGGCCTTTCTGCTTAAAATTAAAAATCTGCACTCATGATAGAAAGTTGAAAGCAATCTGAATTCTTCCTCAGCAATGTACTGTCACCTGCCTGTGCTAGTAGGAAAGGCAACAGAAACTGAAATGCTGGCAGGCAAAAGAAATATAACACAAAATTGCTGATAGCATTCCTTGTGGGAGTGCCATCATGTAATGGCTTGGAGAACCAGTGTATGTCTAGCTTCACCTCTAAGTTCCTAAATCAGCAACTCAAGTTCACTGTCAAATCAGCATTAAGTACATTCTGTAGCACTGCCCTTTACATTAAACATTTAAAACAAAATAACAAAAGCAACAATGATGAGAGTATTTGAGTGCCAAATTAATCCTCAGTGATCGATTTTTTTTTTTTTTTTTTTTTTAGCAGACCGAGCTTGATAGAAGGGAAACCACCATGAGGTTATGGTGAAGGAGAATGCCAAGTAGCAGAACAGAGATATAGTGATGATAAGCACAGATAAAAGACTGCTGACCATTGGACACAGTGCAGTGATTAGAGTAAAACTGCTGAGTCCGCCCGCCAGGGCCATAGAGCTAATAGGGCAAAACCTGCTGTGACAAAACCTGTGAAGGGTCCTCAGAACACGCACAAGTGTCCTCAGAGTGTGGAAGGGATGGCAGGCTGTGCCACGCATCCCGCCTTTTGGCCGTGCTCGAAATAGCATCCGGCAACTTGTTCTGCAGAGCCATCTTGGAGGAGGAAGGGTATTGATTTACATAAAATGATATTAGACATAAAGGACAATGATACATAGATCACAGATGCTGCATCAACATATGGAAGAGTTCTTGCATCAGCAAATAAAAGGGGCCAATAATGTGAAGAGAGGGAGCCTAAGATTTATCAGGAGGCTTTATTGCTCTGTGATTTATGAATCACCACAGATGGCAGCGATGTAGTATAATATTCACAAATATGATGCAATAAAGATTATTAAAGCATCTAGCAGTGCCATTTTTAGTTGCAACTATAAACAGAAAATATCTCTGGGCACTCTACTTTACATAGAAGATATATGGACCCTCTTGATTTTTAAAGATGATGGCATTGGACTCTTTCTACTGTTGGCTTTCTTCTGAAAGAGTTTTGATACGTGTCTTATTTTCCTGCTGTAAATGCTTAAGTGACTGACGGGGTAATGAGTGAGTGAGGGTTTGCAGGTCTAGCGCCGGAGTCAGAATGGCAAGGGCATGAAGGACACAGACTATAGATGCAGAATAGCTGTCCCCTCTGCCAATGCCTGATCAGATTTTCTTGAGTCAGTTCCTTGATTTCTTAGGAGGAGAGATTGTTCCTTTGAAATCTCTGACTATGGAGCCATTACCCTTTCCAAGTTTTCATACAAAGAGTAGCCACTACAGAGATACTAACTCAAAGGGTTCACAATTTCAAAGATGTATTTTCAACCTAACATTGAGATTTTAGTCTCTGTGATAGCAACTCAGAAATCCTGCATAACATTAAATAAATAATGTTGTCAGGAAAAAGGGGACTCTGTTGCTCCAATTTTTCATTTCCTACAAAAAAATCCTAAAACCAAAAAAACACCACTTTTCAAAATTTGCT
This sequence comes from Spilogale gracilis, assembly GCA_004023965.1. Taxonomy (NCBI): domain Eukaryota; kingdom Metazoa; phylum Chordata; class Mammalia; order Carnivora; family Mephitidae; genus Spilogale; species Spilogale gracilis. The sequence continues at coordinate 12,748 of PITA01012454.1, read as the reverse complement.
TAAAGTAGAATCAGACCTTAAAATAATAGTTACAGTTGATGTAAAGGGCCAGAAAAAAACCGACTCAAATACTTGGGTAAAAAAGAACAGCTAATGCTTATGAAATGACCTTATTTCCAAGAATCATTTTGGGAAAAACTGTTAATGAAATGTATTCCCTTCCTCGCTCTGAGAAAATTCAGTTTTCTGTTAAGAGATACTGTATATTTAGATGAAGCATATTTAAATCTAGCTCTGTATTTTTCAAAACGATAGCTTTGGATACATGCAGAATTATAAGTTTCAGTTTGGTTTTCCAAACTGAAAATAATATTTTATATGTGATAAAATGTTGTCTTCTTTTTCTTTTTATTCACTTTATCCTCCTCTGCTTCTTTCTTTGCTCAAACCTGCTGACACTTCTGGCCATCTCTCATACCCTGTAGCCTTGGGCTATGAAAAATTAACCATGCATCAGCTTAGCAAGAATTTAACTATATTTTCTCATCTGTGCTGCCTAGGATTCTGATTTGTAAAATTGTCAGATTTATCCCTTTTCTCATCAAAATAGCTTTTGACGTTATTATATACAGTCCAACCAATGTCACATGGACGATCCTAATAGATGCAGTTTCTTTTAGACCATTTCCATTGTTAAAATTGAACACAGTGCTCTGTTTTCTTTCCTACCTAAAATAGATCTTTTTTTTTTTTTTTCCCCTCCATCACAAACTGAAATCTTCAACTGTGGAGCCATTTCTATTCCATTATACTGTTTATTATGTTGAAACATTTACAGCCCAGTTGACAACCCTTTAGCTTCTCCCTAAATCCATGATTTATTTGTGCAGCATACGTTACTGTGGCAACTGTGTAATGTTTGAATAAACTGACTGCATTTACTGGGTGTTAAACTCTAGGAAATCATCTTCATAAAATCAGTTTTGTTCTGAATGTCATCTGGTTCCAACTGAGGAGCCCTACACATGGTAGGCCTAGTAGTAATGGAACCAAAATTCAAACTAACAATAAGAAAACTGAAACCAGATTTTCACATGATCATTGTACCAGCTAAACATTAAAATAAAAATCATTTTTAGTACTCTATATTTGTAAGTAACAAAATCTGTAAAGTACTCAGTTGAGGTAAGCAGGTTATTCTTGTTTCATAAATAGGTAAATTTTATGAGGAAGGTGTATAATTTTCCCTCATTTTCATAAAGATTATGGGTAGAGTGAATTAATTTGAAAGAAAATGGCATTGCCCCTTAGAATTTAAATTCCCTGAAGAAAAAGGAATCTTTTTATTCATTGATATAATCCTCCTATTACACTGTCTGACCCATTTAGGCCATCAGTAAATATTGATTGAAAGATAGAATTTAAGAGTCAGTCTCAAAGAGTAAGTCCTACTGCCTGTGCTGAGACTTTGTACTTCCTTCTTCCAGGGCTCTTTTATCCAGAGATACAGATCAAGATTTGATCCCTCTCTTTTTCTTTGCTCAGATGTTACCTTCTCAGCAACTTCTTCCATATCCTATTTAAAATTGATTTTCAGGGCGCCTTGGTGGCTCAGTCCTTAAGTGTCTGCCTTCGCTCAGGTCATGATCCTGAAGTCCTGGGATCTAGTCCCAGGATCTAGACATGCATTGAGCTCCCTGTTCCATGGGAAGCCTGCTTCTCCCTCTTTCACTCCCCGTGCTGTGTTCCCTCTCTCGCTTTGTTTCCTCTCTGTCAAATAAATAAATAAAATCTTTTAAAAAAATAAAAAATAAATAATAATACAATTGAAGTTTTCCCTGGAACCCAACTGTCCCCAGTTCCCCATCCCTGCCTATACCCCACTCTCCTTAACACTTCTAGTTATCTGATTCATTTTACTTATTTAAGATTCATCCACTCATTCTCTGGCTACCTACTGGAATGTAAGCTCTGTAAGGTTTATATTGGAGGAACCAGAAATATATTGTGTTCTGTTTTTTCCCCCTTCATTAATATGGCCTTCTTAAGGAAGCTATTTTTCTCTTCCAGCTGATTTGCCTTACAAGAGAAGTTCTATCATTTACTCATTATGTAAAAAAGACCCCAGGAAATGGGAATCTGTAAGGAAACATGATTTATGAAGAGAAAAGGGGTTGTAACTGTTTAGTTATTTGCAAACTATATATTATTATTATCATTATGTTAGAAATCCATGTACTTAACAAGAAATGTATTTGTTTCAGGCTGTGGTAAGCAGAATAATGGCTTTCTGAAGATGTCCATATCCTAAAACCAGAGTCTCTTATTATGCTACCTTCTAGGGCAAAGGGGAAGTAGCTAATATGATTAAGGATCTTGAGGTGGGGAGAGTGTTCTGGATTATCCAGGTGGGCCCAGTGTAATCACAAAGATCCTTATAAGTAGTAAGTAGGGGGGGTAGAGTAGGAATAGGAGATGTGAGGTAGAAGCAAAGGTCAGAGAGAGATTTGAAAATGTTGTGCTGCTAGTTTGAAGACGGAAGAAGGAGCTAGGAGTAAGGGACACTGGTGGCCTCCAGAATCTGGAAAAGGTGAAAATACAGGCTCTCCCTGCCCCAGAGCCTCCAGAAGGAACCCTGTGCTCTGCTGACACACTGACTTAACTCTAGTGAGACCCATTCCAAACTTCAGACCCCCAGAACTGTAAGACAGTAAATTTCTGTTGTTTTAAGAAACTAATTGTGTAGTAATTTGTTACAGCAGCAAAAGGATGCTATTATATAGACTTACACCTTTTTTTTTTTTTAAGATTTTATTTGTTTGACAGAGAGAAACACAGCTAGAGAGGGAACATAAACAGAGGGGCTTTGAGAGGGAGAAGCAGGCTTCCTGCTGAGCAGGCAACCGATGTGGGGTTTGATCCTGGTTCTCCAGGAACATGACCTGAGCCAAAAACAGTCGCTTAACCAACTGAACCACCCAGGCGCCCCGGCTTACACCATTTTATTGTCCTTCCAGCTACAAGATTTAGGATTTACTTATACATGTAAAAACTCCAGTGAAACATAAAGAAATACCTGCCTAGGGGCACCTCGTTGGCTCAGTTGGTTAAGGGTCTGACTCTTGATTTTAGCTTGGGACCTGATCTCAGCCCCTCGGGCTCTGTGCTCAGTGGGAAGTCTGCTTCTCTCCCTCTCCCTCTGTTCTTTCCCTACTTGCACTGAGCACATTCTCTCTCTCTCTTTCTATTTCTCTCTCTTCTCTCTCTTTCTCCCTCATAAATAAATCCTTTAAAAAAAAAAAGAAAAAGAAAAAGAAATACTGGCCTAAAACTAATTCTGGGGGCAAGTGAAGTTTGCCTGCATTGCATTTCCCTTCTTTTCAAGGCTCATTTCTCTGGAGCTTCTCCTCAACGTAGTAACTGATGATTGAACTGTTAAATTTAAAAACTTGAAATATGACTACGTTTAGGTTTGATTGAAGATTTAAAGGAACCTCTTATATAGGGAAAAATTTTTATGTCCAGAAACATTATTTTTTTGATGAAATATTTTAACGTGATTGATACTTTTATAAGAAATCTAGTTCATATGCCTTATCCATAGACAAAGTTTAAAAGGGCTGAACCCAGAAAAGTTTCTACTTAGTAAATGCAGCTTGGTTTAAAGTAATATTCTTTCTTACCCAATACAACTTCTCTTGTAAATCAAGGTATAAGTGATATCTGCATTAGTTTTCTATTGTTGCCATAATCATTACCACAAACTTAGCACTTTGAAGCATCACAAATTATCCCACAGCTCTGTAGATCAGATGGGTCATGGTCCTTGGTTTTCTGCTCCAGGTTTCTCAAGACCAAAATCAAGGTGTCAGGTTGCTGGGAAGAATCTGTTTCTAACATCATTCAGGTTATCAGCAGAATCCAATTCCTTGTGGTTACACAGAGCTTTTCCTCGCTGGCTGTTAGTCTGGAGCCTCTCTTCAAAGCCTCCTTCATTCTCACCTTGCTTTCCTCCCTCTACTTCCAAATCATGAAAAATGTCCTAGTTCTTCTCTTGAATCTCTGAATCCTATTGCATCTCCTTGACTCCAGCCAAAGAAAGTTCTCTACTTTTATAGACTCCTGTGGTTACATTGGGCCCACCGGAATAATACAGGATAATATTCCAGTTTAAAGTTCAAGATCTTAATTACATTTGCAGAGCCCATTTCCCCACATATTTGCAAATTCCAGGAATTGGGGGCTGTTATTCTGCCTGCCATGATATATAACATGTATTAAGTATTATGAAACCCCACAGTGTGTGTTGAATGCTCAATGCACATTATTTTTTTCAATTCTTCAACAGCCCTATGAGATTGATGCCACTATTTTCCCCTTTTTACAGAAATAAAAACAGTATTGTAGAGGCTCGTGTTACCTGGTCAAGTTCACAGACAGAGTCAGTTCTGTTTTTCGGCAGATGCATTCCTAAAAAAAGTACCACAGGAAGCAAAATCACACAGTGAAACCCATAAGCCTTATGTGAAAGACATGTAAAGGGCACAATACTCAACAAGTTAGGAACACATTTTAAATGGACAGGAAACTAATAAAAGTGATAGTAATATGCATGTAAGTAATTAATAAATATTTTATGCACTTTATCTTGAAAAGGACCTTAAGTTTTCTTTCGAAAGTAGACATTGGAAGGGTTCAGCTTGTGAATTATTGTGAAGTGGTGGAAGAAGGGTTATCTGAAGTCAAATGGAGGGTTATAACTGCAGCTATGGTCAGATATGCCTCCTAACACACATGAACTGAGGGACATGTTTCAGGTCTGTTTATGTTTGCATTGTGGATTCCTTATGTGCCTTTGTTCAGCGGAGCACAGTTTTCTGCATTCACCTTGTGTTTCTCGGGGATGAATTCGTGCATGACAAACATGAAATTCATGTTACGCTCAAATTGTTCCCTAATATGTCAATTACACTGGAATAAATTCGTATTTACAAAACAAGTGTTACAACAGGACTGATTGTAGCAAGAAGCAAAATAGCTCAGAGCAGTGTCATTTCATATGAGTGCCTGAGCTCATTATATATATTTATATCTATATATATAGAAAGAGCTATACACACATATTCTGCATACATCAAAGAAACACCATGAAAGATAAATAAAAAATAATTTTGAGGAATTTCTCCATTGAGATGAAGTTAAATATAAATTATAATCCTTTCTCTTGATCTTTTGAGGTACTGACTCTTCTAGTATGCCCCACTACATCAACATTCGACTGCAATTTCTGGCCTCACTCAACTTTAAACCTCAGTGTAAACACCCGTAGCAATCACATGATGGAATTTTGAGAAAAGCCTCATAACATAGTTGAAAGGGCATGCACTTCAATTTGATATGCTCTTTTTGAAGTTAACAGAAAGAACTCTGTATTTCTCAAGCTACAGTTGGTTTTGGTTATCTACACCTTGGCATAGCTATAGAGTAAGGAGAGGGGAAAGGAAATTAGAAGAACATTTTCAAGTGCTTAATAAATTCTAAGCATTTTATATACAACTTAATTTTATTTCCCCCAACAACTGAAGGTAAAATTTTTAACCTATTTTATAGATCGTGAAAATGAATCTCAATGGGTCAAATGACTTTCCCCAAAACATGCCTCAGTCAACTTCAGGATGAGGATTTTAAAACTTCTGTTTGTTGACAATGAAGTTCATTATACTATGGTCTCTACAGTAAAGTCCTGATTTAGTCAAAAAGTAATTCACCCTGGTTCTTCCTTTTGTGTGTGTGTGTGTGTTTGTTTGTTTTAGGCAGGGCAGGGTGAGGATTAGTAATCTCTATACCCGACATTAGACTTGAACTCATGACCCTGAGATGAGAATCCACATGCTCTTCTGACTGAGGCAGACAAGTGTCCCCACTCTGGTTATTCCTGATCTGAGTTTGTTACCTAGATTCCATAAATATGAAAGTACCTGATCTATCCCCCCAAACTAGCTCTTTTTTTCTCATTAATATGATCAATTAGTTATTAAGACCCAAGATTTTGAGATTTTCTTTGTATCCTCCCTGCACCACATACAATAATTTATCGGTTCTTATTGATTATTAAAGTATTTCTAGAGTCTTAAGTATTTCTATTTTTTTAACCACCCTTCTAATGCAGACCCTATCACCTCAAAACTGTATTGTTAAAATACACCAACTTGCCTCTCTTAGAGAGATAAGCATCTGCGGAATCTACTTTTTCAAATTAAACTTTTAAAATATCAACAGTTTTACTTGCTATTAAGAAATCCACAATAAAGGAACACAATTAGGTCTCTGGAAATGTATGGCTTTGTGAGCCCTTGAAAAATGAAGAAAGTGCAGAACCTTATGTATTGGAATATAATGCCTGCAGTAATGTATTTTTTTATTCAAGCCGTAATGCATTTTTATGCACATTTCCCAAGGTTATTAGTTTCATGGAGTCTTGCCAAAGTGGGATAGTCCTCTTCCAGGAATTCTGCAATAAGAAGTACAGGAAAGCCATTCTTAGCATAAGAAGAAGTTTCACAGAAGACATTATTTAACACACATATTAAGTAGCTAGTACATAGGTCCCAGAATCACAGAGCAATTTCATGGGGCTTCAGTTTTGCAGGCTTGTTCATTTCACCTGCAACCATGAGCAAGTCTTGCCCTTCAGTAAACATGTACAAAAGAATTACAGGTTCATATTTTTTTTTTCCTAAGTTCCCTGTACTCCACAAGGTTCCTGCTGCCAAGCTGCTGGAATGGATGCTTTCAGGAATTTGTGTTACTTGAATAATTAACGCCTAGACTTTTATAAACATATAAAAGAAATTTACTCCTTTTGAACAAATGGAGATAATAGTAATTCTTTCATTCAAAACTCTGTTCAAAAATAATGTCATTAAAAGATCAAGCTTGGGGCACAGTTGTAAGTTTTTATGCTCACAGCATCATGAAAAGAACTTTGAAAGCCATCACATTCCACATAGACTACAGGTGACCATTGTTCCAATCCAGAGGAGTTTAAGTTGGGTTTGGAGCAGGAAGGAGTTCAAAGCCAGCTTTTTTTTTTTTTTTTTTTTTTGTGGTTATTTTCCTGCTACAATTTTGAAAAGCATACTCTGAAACCCAAAAGGGAATGTTGTTCAATGTTTCAGTATGTTTGCAGGAATATTTGCTGCTTTGATTTTATATTTATTGCCCATAATCCTGACATTTTAGGACATAAAGTTACTTTACAAAGTCATATTAGGTACACTTATTTAAAGAATGCTTTTTCCTCAGCTGTTTTACACTTCAAAAGATGGATAGAGACATGTGGGTGCTTGAACCTTGTTTGGTTTGGTTTATGAATATTTTGAGTGTGTCAGTGGTGTTCGGGATGCTATCAGAATGCCTTGTTCTTACAGCTGTTTTGATGTGTGCTTTTATGAATTTGATCCTTTGAAACAAGCTGTGCTACACTCCATTGCCTTGGAGAATTTTGCTCTGTTGTTACACGGTTACCTTCTGTTTCATTTTATAGCCTCTCCACTTCTCTTCCAGGGCTTTGGTACCAAAATACCTGTGCATTTTCATTCTTTGAAACAAACTGCAAGGGAGATGCTTAAATAACTTGTTCACAAAATTAGTGTAATGGCTCTATTGGCCCTAGTAATGAAGGAATTGCTATGTTTCAACTGAATTTTGGTATAAGAATTCTTACATGGTTAGTGCTATTTTCTGATAAATATACACAAGATTCAGAAATTCCACTGAGGTCATTCACTGTTTACAGTATATTAATTAGTGAATCTTTAGTTCTGTAACCAACCCTCCCCACTTTTATTTTTTTATTTATTGTTTTGAATTTTATTTTATTTTTTCAATGTTCCAAGATTCCTTGTTTATGCACCTCATCCAGCACTCAGTACAATACGTGCCCTCCTTAATACCCACGACCAGGCTCACCCATCCCCCCACTGCCCTCCCTCCAAAATCCTCAGTTTGTTTCTGAGTCCACAGTCTCTCATGCATCATCTCCCCCTCCAATTTACCCCAATTCACTTTTCCTAATGTCCTCCATATTATTCCTTATGCTCCACAAGTAAGTGAAACCATATGATACTTGGCTTTCCAACATTTGTTGTTCCCTGTCCTGTTGATTTTGGCCATTCTGACTGGTGTAAGGTGGTATCTCAATATGGTTTTGATTTTAATTTCCCTGATGGCTAATAATAATGAACATTTTTTCACATGTATGTTAGCCATTTGTATGTCTTCTTTGGAGAAGTGTCTGTTCATGTCTTCTGCTCATTTTCTGATGTTATCATCTTTTTTGGGGGGTGTTGAGTTTGAGGAGTTCTTTATAGATCTTGGATATCAGACTTTGTCTGTAGTGTCATTTGTGAATATGTTCTCCCTTTCCATGGGTTGCCTCTTTGTTTGTTGACTATTTCTTTTGCTGTGCAGCTTTTTTATTTTGATGAAATCCCAAAAGTTAATTTTCTCTTTTGTTTCCTTTGCCTTTGGAGACATGTCTTAAAAGAATTTGCTGTGGCTGAGATCAAAGAGGTTACTGCCTATGTTCTCCTCTAGGATTTTGATAGATTCCAGCCTCACGTTGAGGTCTTTCATTCATTTTGAGTTTATCTTTGTGTATGGTGTGAGAGAATAGTCGAGTTTCATTCTTTTATACAATAACCGTCTAATTTTCCCAGCACCATTTATTGAAGAGACTGTCTTTTTGTCACTGGATATTTTTTTCCTGCTTTGTCAAAGATTATTTGACCAGAGAGTTGATGGTCCATATCTGGACTCTTTACTCTGTTCCATTGGTCTATGTGTCTGTTTCTGTGCCAGTACCATGCTGTCTTGGTGATCACAGCTTTGTAATAAAGCTTGAAATCAGGCAACGTGATGCCCAAGCTTTGTTTTTCCTTTTCAACATTTCCATAGTCATTCATATTTTTTTCTGGTTCCATACAAATTTTAAGATTGTTTGTTCCAGCACTTTGAAAAATGCTGATGGAATTTTGATTGGGATGACATTGAAAGTATAGATTGCTCTGGACATTTTAATAATGCTTATTCTTCTGATCCATTAGCATGGAATGGTTTTCCATCTTTTTGTGTCTTCTTCAATTTCTTTCATAAGTGTTGTGTAGTTCCTCAAGTACAGATCCTTTACCTCTTTGGTTAGGTTTATTCTGAGGTATCTTATGTTTTTTGGTACTATAGCACCTCTCCACTTTTAAAATACTATCCTAGCTCTGGCCTTTATCACTTCTTGTGGTGCAGGATCCTAATTTGTTGCTCAATATGAAATTTCCATAACTTTTCAATCCCCCAATCCCTGCCAACCTCTTTTCTCTTTGTCATCCCTACTATCAAATCATTCTGTCATTGCTACCAGAGCTGTCTTTCTAGAATAGATTAATCCTATTTCCAGTTCCTTTCTCTCCTTAATCAAAGGTCTCTATGATGTATGTTCCACCTAACCTGTATGCCTCATATGCTAGTGTTTCCATGTAAACTCTAGGTGAGATAATTGAGATTGTTTCTTAATCTCACACAGGACTAGTTTCAGGCTATGAATAGCATATTCAGAATAATATTTACATTTTTGCCTGGCTAGCAAGGTTAGACTCATCCTTTAAAACTTGCTTTGCCTAAGGAATGCCTGGTGGGCACAGTTGGTTAAGACTTAGGTCAGATCATGGTCTCAGTGTTCTGGGATTGAACCCATGTTGTAGGGTTCCATGCTGAATGGAGGGTCTGGTTGAAGATTCCCCTCCCTTTTTCTCTGCCCCACCCCCTAAAATAAATTAAATCTTGTAAAAAAATTGTTTTACTAAAAAAAAAAGAAGAAACAACTTGTTTTACTTATCTCTTTATCACAGTGACTATTAAGGACCTATCATGAGTTAGGCACTGTATCCCAAACTAAGAGTATAAAAATGAATAGAACATAATTCCTTTGAGCAACTCCAGAAGACTCCCATGATAATTCCCTCCCTGAACCGAACCATTTACTCAGAGACACAATAGTCCAGTCTCTCTTCTCCTAATTCATTTGTTATTCTTATACCGTTTTGTATATTAAACCATACACGTGTGCCTGAATATCTCCCTTGTTAAATTTTATGCTTTGGATGAATGTTTTCTTATTTATCCTGTTTCTGAAGCATTAAACAGGTAAATTATCTGATGTTCTTTATATTTTTAGAAACTCCTAGGACTATGCCAAACACAGTGTTTCTTGGTTGATCGTCGTGGTAATAATAGTCATTTGGCCAAATTTAATAGATTTTCATCCTGACATTTATCTAATATATAAACCCATAAATTAGAATTCTTGGGGGTTTTTTTCTCATTAAGGAAACACAGTGACAAAACCCAACTCTGCACAAATGATTGTGTGTACATATATGTGTCATAATGTATAAAACTATGTTTAAAACAAAATGGTTTTTAAAAAAAGTGTTAACCATCTTTGCAATATAAGGAATATATTCTATGTTCTGAAAATAGGTTTTAAGTTCAACTATTAAAACACAACATAGTTTTCAACTTGGAGCAGCTATTTTAAAGTTCTATTTTCATATCAGTCAGTTACTGGTGCAATCAATTGTGATGTAAACAACATCTTTTTACTTATTAGTGATGGAGTGTCTAAATACAGAATTAACACGTGATTCCTATCTTGCTGAGATAAGATGACCTTGTCAGAAAATTGCATTTTCTTCAGAAATCCCTGTATCTCCATCTTATATAGTATAGCATTTTTCAGGGTGATCCTTTTTCCCTGTCCTTGGACATCAGGTTCACAAAATCCCTGTGTAACTTTCAGGTTTATTAGGAGTGGCAGCAACTATATTATTTCATAAAGTGAAGACCAAGCTCCTGCTTTTGAGCTATAAAATAAGTTGTCCTGACCATAACTCAAGTTATCCTCAAGACCTTTCATGTGCACCTGCATAAATGTTCCACAGAAAAATGTGCGACCTAAAGTAAACGGTGATCTCCCCAACTATATCTTGAAAAGAACTGTGTTAGCAAGTGGGATTCTCTTTCATAAAGTGTAGTATCTTTTCACATAATTTCCAATTCCCCATATTTGTGATACAGGCCTACTGCTAGGTGACAGCCTATTAGTTTTAAATTCAGAACTCTCTTACATCTCATTGCTTGATAGTCTGGATGTTGCTTGATTCTCTTTAAATCATCATTATTGTTTATCAGTGAAGTTGAGCTCCCTTGTGACCAATCACAACATGTCTTATCTGCTAAAGAAATATAAATATAATTCATGAGCAGGATGAAGAATCATATAAGTCTTTACTGTTGACTTTCTGAAAGTGGCAGAAGAGGGGGCATCATAACTCTGAAGCTGTTTTAATAATTTGTTTTTTCTCCAAAATCTGGCATTGCATGAAAATTGTTCAGATTCACTCACCTCTTTCTGCTCAGACTTCTAAAAGACTTCTACTTGCCTGTCTACAAGCCTTACAGCACTATTCCTTCAAGTCTATTCAGTTAAATCAATTTTGTTTTTAGAACTTCTTTGCAGAATTAAGCCCCTGTATGTGTTATCCCCATTAACACAACAGAATATACTAAATCCTATGTAACCACCACTCAGGTGGTGGTTAACTAAAGGAACAGATCCAGCTAGGTGTGAAGTATATATTATTTCTCAGGAACATTTTTGCAAACAAACACATTTTGTTTTGGAAAACAAAAACAAAGAAAAAACAAAAAAGGTATCAAGTGTGTGTCTCTATGTGCATATGCCCCTGTGCACTCATTTTGTTTAATTAAAAGCAAAGGGAAGATATTTAGGATTAGTTATCATATAGCCTGATGTTTAAGAGTGCGGGTCACAGAGCAGGAATTTCCTGCATTCAGTATCAACTTGACTTTGAGCCAATTACTTAATCATTTTGTCACACAGTCTTCTACTTAAAGGGTGCAAATAACCATAATATATGTTGTGTAGGCTTGTACTGAGAATTAAATGAGATAATCTTTGGAAAGCCTAGAGAACAGGTTGTGTATGACGATTACTAAGTTCTCGGTATAAGTTGCTAGCAACAGTGAAATGATTTTGTTTAGAATAATGAGAAATGGACTGACCCCAATTTCCATCTCTTAGCTTCATTTTTCTCCACTAAAACTGCACCACATTTGTAGAATTTCAGATTCATTTTTGATTATACATACTTAACTTCTGCTCAGATTTATTGCTCAGAATGTCTGTATATGTTAATTCTCTAGTTATAATTTTTTACAAATAAACTAACATGTAACTTAGATGAGCTTTTATTTTATTTTTTTTTAAAGATTTTACTTATTTATTTGACAGACAGAGAGCACAAGCAGAGGGAGCAGCAGGCAGAGGGGGAGGGAGAAACAGGCTCCTACTGAGCAGGGGGCCCAATGTGGGGCTCTGTCCCAGGACTCTGGGATCATGACCTGAGCCAAACACAGATTGCTTAACTGACTGAGCCACCCAGACACACTTACATGATCTCTGGGCATTTAAGATACAGATGTAGTGAAAAGAAGGGCCATATGCACCCCAATGTTCATCGCAGCAATGGCCAAAATTGCCAAACTGTGGAAAGAGCCAAGGTGCCCATCAACAGATGAATGGATAAAGAAGATGTGGTACATATATACAATGGAATACTATGCCTCCATCAGAAAGGACGAATATCCAACTTTTGTAGCAACATGGACTGGACTGGAAGAGATTATGCTGAGTGAAATAAGCCAAGAAGAGAAAGTCAAGTATCGCATGGTT